>SNQJ01S0004246.1:29520-49991 GCA_010110895.2 Picea sitchensis
TAGCCTGTTAGTTGAAAAGCCAGATCAGCAACAATGCATAAACTCTCTATGTACTATACAAAATGTTATCTGCTGATTTTTCCTATTTCGACAATTATGAAGTGGGATTGAGATCCCCAAGCCTCTTAGACTTAACAATAGACCTGAAAAAACTGATAATCATAAAAACAAAGTAGAAAAATATTGTCATAAAAGAAATATACAAAAATCTTGATGTTAGCCTGTTAGTTGAAAAAAGCCACATCAAATATACAAAATGTTATCTGCTGATTTTTCATATTTCGACAATTATGAAGTGGGATTGAGATCCCCAAGCCTCTTAGACTTAACAATAGACTTGAAAAAACTGATAATCATAAAAACAAAGTAGAAAAATATTGTCATAAAAGAAATATACATCTTGATGTTAGCCTGTTAGTTGAAAAGCCAGATCAGCAACAATGCATCAGACTCTCTATGTACTATACAAAATGTTATTTGCTGATTTTTCCTATTTCGACAATTATGAATTGGGATTGAGATCCCCAAGCCTCTTAGACTTAACAATAGACCTGAAAAAACTGATAATCATAAAAACAAAGTAGAGGGTTGGCCCTCATAGGAAGACATTTGGGGCCTGAAGACACTTGGGTTTGAGGAAGATTAACTTGCTATTGAATTTCTTCATTGAGTTGCAGTGGAATCTCGTGCTTATCCTCCTATCGATCAACAATGATGCAGCACAGCAGAGTAGAGCTAGGTCTTATCCTATGGGTCCCTGGAGAAGGAGACTAGGCCAGGACATAGATATGCCAAGATATCATATGTGAAAATGTGGATATGGCTAGTCAAATTGATTTATGCCAATATAATATATGTATGAACAAGTATCTATGGAGTTATAGGTTAAAACCAGGGAACTATTAATGAATTGTAAATATTAGGTATATTACCCGGAGGAAAAGAGACATCCATGGGCCAATGATTTGAGCTATACGTCCCATATTTTTTTCTACAAGTGCGGAAACCTCAAGAACAAGAGGATTGGTTCTCATACAAAAAAGAAAAGAAATTTCATGAAGATTTTATATATATATGATTTTGTCAATATCATAAATAACAAAAATGTTCCGTATCAGATCGATCAGATCAATAAATAATAAATGGGAGTTACCACCTTAGTAATATCCTACTTTTTGGAAAAGTTCAAATCCATTCATATTTGGAATATGAAGTAATTAGATAGATAAGGATAAAGATAATGAAAAAGTCTTAGATTTTTTTATTTATAACTAGAACCAAATTCTCCATAACTAAAACCGAAAATACTTCAAAATTATGTCCATATCGATCAACAATGATGCAGCGTAGCAAAAGCTTCGAGTGTTAATAAATGTCCACAGTTTTCAGGTATTGGGAGACCCTTGGTCTTGTGTTACCAGTGTCCGGGATTCACTAACTAATAGAATCAAGCACCTCCTCATCTAAGACAAAGTGCCTCAGAACATGAACATCAGCATTGGCTAAGTTTATCTCAGACTGAATGTGGGGAAGACTGTGGACTTGATAGGATTCAAACGATTCTTCTTCTACAGAGACTAGACGAGGATCTCTGCGAGCAGAGCCCCCATGAGCGCGAGAAGAGCGGCTTCCACGAGCCATTAGAACAGGGATGAAAAGACAGACGAGGAACAAGGGAAAGTGAACCAACGTCTAGGGGATGATGCAGAGTGGAGGAGAAACAAGGGTGAATGGAGAGGAAGAAAGGTGACGGACCCGCATTCGGAGGAGAGCATGGATGAAATAACAGCTCGACGATCTGGAAAATGAGTTAATGGTGAGTTAATGAGTTGAGGGCAATCTGGAAAATGAGTTAATGGTGAGTTAATGAGTTGAGGGCTATTAATTGGAGTCGATGATGCCCCTGTCTTGTGGAGTGGATTAGGCGCGACGTATTGATGTAGAGGTCAATGGGTCATAATATTCAGGGAAAATCTCCGAGTCGCAGTGTACCGCCCCCCACCATCTTAACAAGAAAAATAGCAAGGGAGATCGTGGGCTCTGCTCATGGCTACCTGTAATTAGCAACTGTCTGCTGCTGTGAGCTAATCTGCCCAGTGGACAGTGCTATTATAGCGCTGGATTGCATTGTAATGCGTAAAGGGAATGTGCGATAGGCATAATACAGATGTTGTAAGGACAAATACGTGCAAGAAGACCAACGCCGCGAAAACCTGTAGTGGAGGGACGGGGACGTTTTGAGAGGTTGCGGAAATCCAGAAGTTAGCAGAATATATAAAGATGTTACAAGACCTATTTGTCGCAATAATATAAATGTTTTAGAAATCAGAATACAAAGAAATATCAAACCTTACATTTTGCTTTACACCTCATAAATCCATTCAAAGTAAACAAATTGAACTGACAGCTTTAAATTAGACTCCTTTTACTGAAAGCACCCAAATCTTAGCAAGAGAACTGCATAACATACACATAGGGCATTTTCATATAAAGTCATTAAAAAAATGGGCAGATAATCAAACACCGGTTTAACCATAGATCCCGGCCGTACAGGTAAAACATTATAATGCAACTCAATGAACCTAGTTATGGAAAGAAATTAGCTTTCGTGGCTGGGCTGGGTTATGGAAAGAAAATGAAAGTTCCAATAGCGAAATCCCGCTTCTGTATGAGGGTGCCTCTAACTGGTAAACCATATTGCCGCAGAAGTATGTCGAGTGTCTCTTCGGGCATCGCTTCGTAGCCTGCTTTTCGATATCTCGGATAATGCAGAGGCACCCGAAAGTAAGGTTTTTGCGGATCCACCTTCGCCTTCTTCACCGTCACCTTCGCTTCTTCGTTCTTCTTAATCATTCCAAAGACCGATCCCATTGCTTATTAAAAGGACGTGATTTACCAAAACGAATCCTTGCGGTATGCGAAATGGCCGCAGATGCCCAGATGCCCTACACTTCTCTGCTATTCGCTATTTAAATCGAAGTATGCGAACATTTTATTAGTAACGAACATTTTAGTAACGAACATTTTATAAAAATGGTTTATATATTAAACGACTTCATTAATTTAAAAAGATGATTTTTATACACCCATCCATATCATTAATTTGGAATTCATATCATATCATTAATTTTGGAAAAAGATGATTTTTATACACCCATCCATATCATTAATTTGGAATTCATATCATATCATTAATTTTGGAAAAGTGAAAAAACTATTAATACATAATTAATATATTAATTAATTATTATATTATGAAAAATGACCACACATACCTTTTACTTATCCACTATTTAAATGTAAATTATGTAACAACCTCCAGCTTCTATATATAAATAAATTGGTGTAGGAGGCCAGAAAACCCTCTTAAAACTTCTTCTTATTCCATGGATGCATATTCCACTTCTTCATATTCCATGGATGGTAGTTGGCCTAAATTACTAGGTGTCTTCTGGAGGATGATGGTAGTTCCCCTTGATTACGGGGGGAAGATGGTAGTTTGCCTTGATTATGGGGTGTTTTTTACATGAATCATCGAGAGAATCAACTTTGCCATTTATATATAATTTAATATGTAATTAGTGTTTTAGGTTTCCTTATTTGAGGGACAAGTGACCATGATTATTTATGGAGGTTTATATATCTTACTCTCTTCTTAATTTAAATTTATGACTTCTCATTAAAAACACATCTTCTTAGATCCATGGAAATTAAATATCTAGATATAAATTCTAATTATTACTTATTCTAATTATGTTTTGTAAAATGTATAAACCCTTGCTTAAATCTCATTCAACTCTTTAACTTATTGGAATGTTTTTATCTTCACTATTGTTAAAGAAACTCTTTTATTCTTCCTGCGATCACTATTAGTTAAAGATTTACATTTCATATTTCATAACACTTTAAGTCAAATCTGCATTTTCACATTGTGTATAACTAACACAAACACATTAAATATGTTCCATGTACACTTATAGACACAAAACATCGAGATCATTATTATTTTATTTTGATTAATTTCCATGATATAGTCTATCTATCTACACCAAATACATTTAATATTTTGTACTAGTTATTAGCTCATGTATGCATAGGCTCAAATAATAATATAATAATATTAAATAAAATTCTTCTTTTCATCGAACAAAGTGAGATAATTTTATTAGAGTTAAGAAAATTATAGTACTAGATACTAAGATGTATTTGCACTTCCTAAAGGATTTATACATAGTGACCATACAGTTGTCCTAAAAAATCACTAGTCAGTAAGCATGTCTAGTGAAAATAAGAAGTAACTCAAGTCCTTGATGGGATTCAAGGATATCACACGTGTCGGTAAGCATCTCTAGTGAAAATAAGAAGTAACTCAAGTCCTTGATGGGATTCAAGAATATCACATGTTTCCTCTTGGAAATTCTTATTCTCTCGAAATACAGGTTGTAATAAATAATTTCTCAAAACAATGTCTCATTTAATCTATCAAATTAATAAATGCGAATGACCCAAAATTCAAATTTCTATGACATCTTTTACAAGGGATAGAATGAAAACCAACTTAAGAGTGAAAATTTCATTGAATATGTTTGGGGCCTATCATATTGAAGCTTTGAAGGGTATAGTATGATTTGAGAAGAGGAAAATAATATCATGAACCCCTCCCTTCGATATAGTTCCTTGAGAGGATACATCAAAGTAAACCCAAATAAATTTTTCATTGATATGACGAGCTAATACTTGAGTATGAAGAAAAAAGGAGTTTTATGTAAAATTACTTAGAATGTTGAGACTTTAAGTGGCACACTTGAGGGGTAGGGTATCCATACCATTTAAAAGTTTTTCATTTCTAACCAATGAGATTCCATGGGCATAGGTACGGATAGAGCTATCAATTTCTTTGTGTCCTTGTTTTGTTACCATTTCCTAAATTCTTCTTCAATAGAGTCACCTTTCCAAGTGTCATGAAGTCTGATTGGGCCTTCAATTCAATTCGATACTTTCTTCTAAAATAAGAAGGAAATAATGAGATGGTTGTTGATTTCAAGATCCGCTTCCCAATGGCAGCATCTACCGTATCCTTCAAAACTTCTCTTTTATGATATATCATAGGTAAGGGCCTTGTTATTGAGGAGAATCCACATTTTTTTTCATCTGTTGGGCATTTAAAGTTCTAAATGGGCTTCCACCACAAGAGAAGTGTTTTTTCATTTCCTTATGATGTTAGGGCCTTGTGTCTAGCTTTGGCATTGTAACCTCTAGCGAGGATTATGGACCACAAAAGTTCATCCTTGTAATGTCCCATTCTCCCTAGGCAGTCAGAATATCGTGGTGGTTTACACAGTTTCTCGTAAACCATTAGACGGATGAGTTAGGGAAATGATATTGGTAAAGTCAATTTCGAATTATAAAGTGAAAACTTAGGAAAAGTGAGTTTAATAATATTAAACCCCTCTTTGAGGGTATTTCTCTCCAATTATTAATTAAATGAATATTTTAATGGAGAAAAATAAAAGTGAAAGAATAAAATGATAGTTGAAGGTGGAAAATGTATCATTGACTATTCATTCTGAGAATTGAGTTTTGGGAGAAGAGCTCAGTGAGCAAATGAGGGGTTTAGCTAGAAACCCATTTCGGCACTCGGATTCAGCAGTGAAACTATCTGGCCTAGCCGTGAGATTGGAGAAGTCATCCTGACTTTTCATTTGCAGACATTGGCATTGTGATCTTGAGAAGATTTGTTGGGGAGGACTTTTGTTTCATATCTGAGAAGAAGAAGGGCATTTCTCTTTGGAACATGGGAGGAATTGGGCATTTTCCTTGCGTTGGGCGCATCCTCATTCTTCTTGCAGCGTGTTGTCTCTTATGGTCGAGTTGTGCATCCTCAGAGGCATGTTATCTTCATCTGGGTGTGATCTGGAGCTGGCTGTTTTGCTGATTATTAATTAAAGAGCAGTGTTTTCTTCTTGGCTGGGCGCATTACCATTCCCTAGAGCTGCGTGTCCTTCTTGTGCTGCGTGGGAGGAAAAGAGGGGGTCTGTTGTTGGTCGATCTCTCTTTGTAGGTCGTATATTGCATGAGGAGAGGCACAATCATTGAATTGGGGGCTGCTTAACAGTTTGGAACAGATGGTAGGGACATGAACCACATGACTCGTCCCCTTGATCAATTCGTGTGGACAATTTTGGAGAGTTTCCTTTGGCTGTGTGTGATATGAGGGTTCCAAATCCCTATATCATACATCCTCATCACCGTTGAGAGGTATTCACACCTCATTTTATTGTTATTGGTACAACATTCATATTAAATAAAAAACAGCCATCGTTTAGTGAATTTGTCCTCTACATGTGAATGTTTTTCATTATAATTTTATGGGTTTTGTCCAATGATGAAATAATACACCTGACACTACATTGGGGAGGTATAAGGGGTTAGAAAACCCATCAATCAGTAAACCAAAAAAAAGAAACAGACCGTTTTTCACTCAAATTTCATCTACAGCAGTTAAATGCAGAAGCATGCAAAGTGTTTGACAAAAGTCCAACACCAGAACTAGGAGGTTTTTCCCACTTTTACAACTTAGAATATTTCAGTGGTATCAGAGCATGATCTTGGCCAGCTGTGGGCAACCTTGATGACTGAGGAAGGGCTGCAAAACATCACTCATAGGCGCAGAAGGTATAGAAGCGTAGAGGGCAGAGAAGAAGAAATGGAGGACACTCCAGGGAAAAATGCAAATCTGATAGAGGAAAGAGAAGCTTGTTTGATCAAAGGGCTTATGAAAGCCTTACAGGATATTGCAGAGGGCCAGAGAGAGACCCAAGAGTTCATGGGTAGAATCACAGGTTATGCTCTAGGGGGTAAGCATGGTGAAGAAAGGGGGGAGAGAAACAAAAGAGGGCAGATGGAAGAAGGGGGAAACACACACAAACCTCATATTGAGGTGATCACTTCTAGGACCAACCCTCAGAACCTCCCTCACGACTACAGTGAGATTCGTAGGTCTACCATGCCAAAGTTCTTAGGACCATCAGAGACAGGTATAGGAGGGTAGGTAGAGCAGGACGAGCCATTAGCAGCTTATTTCCAGGAGTATAAGGCCATGGATCCAAATTTGAGAGAAGCTATGACTTTTGTCGAGTTTTGTAGCTTCAAGGGGAGAAACAGGCTGAGGTTCTTCAACAGGAGTCCCACGCAGAACTACGAGTTACAATGCACAGTGGGAAAGCTCACTTTACCATACTTCGATGGGACGTCGAAGTGCACTGCACGAGCTTAGGTGCAAAATCTCGACACCTACTTCCAGTTGAACCCCATGGCGGAGACCGATGCCAATAAGTTGGCAACATTGCACTTGGAGGGTGAGGCACAGGACTGGTGGTACCACGAGATGTCCACTCTGGTACATGCCCATATTGTCAACTATGTCGAGTTTACAGGGAGACTGGTGCATAGATTTGATAGGAGAGATCCCGACTTGTCTTTCAGAGACTTGGCACAGTTGAAACAGACTGGTTCGGCAAGGCCTTTATATCAGATTTCCAGAGGATATCAGTGATGGTCACCGATATCTCCGAGGCTTGATTGGTGATGTTTTTCACAAAGGGGCTAACCGAGCCACTTCGAGGATGGGTGAAGGCTTATAAGCCTACTTCACTACAGGATGCAGTTAGCAGAGCTAGAGACCTACAGGAGTCAGTACCCAAGCCCAAGTTCACCCCGAGACCGAACTTCCCCACGAAGTTCGAGGCTTGATGTTGGTGATGTTTTTCACAAAGGCTAACCGAGCCACTGAGGATGGGTGAAGGCTTATGCTCACTTCACCACAGATGCAGCTAGGCAGAGCTAGAGACTCCATGTGAGTCAAGACTCCAAGCCCAAGTTCACTCCTGCCAGGACCAACTTCCCTACCTAAGTTCAACGACAAGGGACCACTACAGTAGGGATGTCACATGTGATGCTGTTAGAGGGATCTGCAAGATAGCCATGCAGGGACTAGATGGTAGGGAATGGGTGATGGATGATGCTACCAAGTAGGATCTAAGGAGGAGGAAGTTGTGTTTCAGCTGCCTGGGTGGAACCGCTGGGTACTAAAGTCACAAGTGTGTGCAGCAAGGTCAAGGCACACAGCATAGAGGTCTTCTCGATAGCGGGAGTGAGGATGACAGGGATAACAGGGACATGTGAGGACTCCACCGATGGCAGAGGCAGAGCAGGGATCGATGGAGAATCAGGGGACTGTAGCATCACTCTCAGGGATCCCCCGGTTTAATACCTTCAGGTTGAGGGGAGGAGTACAGGGACACGGAGTGATGGTGTTGGTGGATGGTGGGCATCCCACAATTTATCAATGTCATTGGTAGAGCGATAATACCAATCGAAGCCTTTGAGGGTTTTTCAGTGATCATACCAGGGGAGAATACCCTGAACTGTACTAGATACATCCCACGGATGACATTGAGCCTAGGGAACCACACCATTACCGATGACTTCTTTGTGGTGAAGGTGCCCGACACCAATGTGGTATTGGGAGTTCGCTATACTCCCCAGGGAAGTACTCCACTAACTACTAGACTATGGATATGGAGTTCCAAGGACATGATGGCAAGAGAGTGGTTTTGAGGGCATGAACACTACCTCCCAAGGTAGTGACCGCGAAGAAGATGGAGGTAGTGATGAGGTAGGACGACATTGCATGGGTTGTAGAGCGCTCAGATTTCCAAAGATGGCCTAAGGGTGGGGGAGCCTAATCCTCCGAGATAAAAGCCTTAAGAAGCACCAGAAGGTTTTTGGTGATATACCTCCAGGTAGGCTTCCAGACAGGGGCTTTGAGCACAACATCGAGTTAGAGGAGGGCATGGGAGCAATGATTACCACCCCGTACAGGCACCCCAAGGCCTATAAGGACAAGATCGAAAAGACCATCAAGGAACTACTGGCGATGGGCCACATCAGACTGAGCTCGAGTCCTTTTGCTTCTTCTGTAGTGCCGGTAAAGAAGAAGGATGGACCCCGAATGCATTGATTACCAAGCTCCCTCAAATAAGAGGACCTATCAAGAACAAAATTTATACCCTGAATTGATTGAGCTGATGGATGAGCTGAGAGGGACAAACATTTTGAAGATTGATCTACGTGCTACTACCCACTGTGATGCGAGAAGGGATGAGTACAAGATAACCTCTGTGCGCCACTATGGCACTATGAGTTCCTTGGTGATGCCTTTGGCCAATCCACCCCCACCACATTTCAACTCCATGAACCATATGTCAGTGCCAGCCTTTAGGTGCTTATTTGTTGGTTTTTTTTATGGAAATTTTGGTCTCATGCCTATACATTTGGGAGGAACACCCAACAGAGATCTAGATGGGAATATTGGACAAACAGGAGTTGTATGCTAATTGTCCAAATGTGAGTTTGGCTGACAGAGATGCTCATTTGGGGCATGGATTGGAGCCTGTGGAGTATGCTGTACACCGACAAGATCCGAGCAATTTGTGGTTGGCCTCTGTCGAGGAACACTACATAGTTAAAAAGATTCATGGGCTTGTTCACTTACTACCGGAGGTATGTGAAAGGTTTTCCTGACAACCCCACCATAGATTTGACCAAGAAGGGGCCTTCTTGAGGATATATGAGGTACGCAGCCTTCTGACACGAGACATCATGAGCTTCAAAATGCTACCTTAGTTTTCCTGATTTTACCCAACCCTTCGCGGTTGGAGTGTGATGCATCATGAGGGTATTGGAGCCGCTTTTGCAGGAGAATCATCCCATAGCTTCGAGAGTCGGAAGCTTAGAGATTACTTGGTGAAGATCTTACTCTATTTATGATAAAGATGCTGGCCATCATGCATCGCCAACTCCTCGCACTATTTAGTACGTGTTGTCAAGACTGATCACAACAACCTCCGATTCTTCATGGAGCGGCGGAGCCAATGACAGACAACAAAAAGTGGGTGAGTAAGATCTAGAACTATGATTTTTAGATTGAGTATGTGAAGGGGAAGAATACCAGAAATGACGCCTTTCTAGGATGCCCTACTTCATCCTTGATGGACATATCGGAAGACTGGAAGAGTCTTCTAATGGTAGAGTATTCCAAGAACAAGTTTGTTTGTGAGGTTTTGGATGGGCAGGTTATAGATGACAGGTACAGAGTGGTGGATGATGTCATCTACATCAAGCAGAAGATCATGCAGGCAGCCCATGACTTTCCGTTAGCAGGACACCAGGGGTTCCTAAAGACTTACAGGCAGGTCCGGGAGAGGTTCACTTGGAAGAACCTTAAGGGAGACATACTGAAGCCCATTCAGGAGTACGGAGTTTGCCAGCAGAACAAGGGGGAGCACACCCATCCAGCCAGATTATTACAGCCATTGCCCATTCCAGATTAGAAATGGGAAAGCATCTCCATAGATTCCATCACCGGGTTACCCAGGGTGCAGGGGAAGGATTGCATTTATGTTGTGGTGGATAGGTTCACCAAGTTTTCCCACTTCTTCGCTATTCCTTCGGACTATTCAGCAACACAGGTGGCCGATCTATTCTTCAGGGAGATTTTTCATTTGCATGGGTTGCCCAAAACCATCGTCAGTGATAGAGACAACAGGTTCATGGGAGGTTTTTGGCAAAATATTTTCCAGTTGGTAGGTACCGAGTTGACACCAAGCACTAGTTACCACCCGTAGACTGATGGACAGACAGAGATTGTGAACAAGTGGGTGGAAGGTTATTTGTGGAATTACATTTATGGATAGCAGAGAGCTTGGGTGAAGTGGTTACACCTAGGGAAGTACTGTTACAATACCACCCATCACATGTCCATTGGCATGACCCCTTTTCGGGCACTCTACGGCTACGAGGCCATGACTTTTGCAGACATTGTATTCAGTGACAGTAGGGCACCAAAGGCCAGAGATTGGATACAGGACAACCAGGATATTCTGAGAGCTTTGAAGGAGAACATGAGGGTGGCCCAGAATCAGCAGAAGATGTATGCAGATAGGCACAGAACCGAGCACTCGTTCGAGGTGGGAGATTTAGTGTTCCTGTGACTACAACCATACCAGAAATCTTCATTTAAGAAGAAGGGGGCCGAGAAGCTCAAACCTCACTACTATGGGCCTTACAGGATAACTCGAAAGGTGGGGCAAGTTGCATACGAACTAGAGCTACTTGAGGAGAGCAAGATTCACAATGTGTTTCACGTATCATGCCTTAAGCAGGTAATAGGACAACAGGTGGTTGCCTCACATGGGTTACCCCCTTTGGATGACAAGGGATGGTTGGCCACAAGCCCCGAAGAGATTCTATAGGTACAGGAGAGGAAGCTCCATAATAGGGTGGTCAAGGAGTTTTTGGTGAAATGGAAGGATCTACCTGTGGAGGATGCTACTTGGGAAAACGAGCAGGTGTTACAGTTTCTAGTTTTGAAGTTGCTTGAGGACAAGCAAATTTGGGCGAGGAGAACTGTAATGTCCCATTCTCCCTAGGTAGTCAGAATACTGAGGTGGTTTACACAATTTCCCGTAAACCATTAGACGGATGAGTTAGGGAAATGATATTGGTAAAGTCACTTTCGAATTATAAAGTAAAAACTTAGGAAAAGTGAGTTTATTAATATTAAACCCCTCTTTGAGGGTATTTCTCTCCAATTATTAATTAAATGAATATTTTAATGGATAAAAAGAAAAGTGAAAGAATAAAAGGACGGTTGAAGGTGGAAAAGGTATCATTGACTAGTCATTTTGAGAATTGAGTTTTGGGAGAAGAGCTTGATGAAAAAACGAGGGTTTTAGTTGGAAACCCATATCGACACTCGGATTCGGTAATGAAACTATCTACCCTAGCCATGAGATTGGAGAAGTCATCCTGAATTTTCATTTGCAGACATTGGCATTGTGATCTTGAGAAGATTTGTTGGGGAGGACTTTCGTTTCAGATCTGAGAAGAAGAAGGGCATTTCTCTTTGGCACGTGGGAGGAATTGGGTGTTTTTTTTGAGTTGGGCGCATCCTCATTATTCTTGCAGCATGTTGTCTCTTATGGTCAAGTTGTGCATCCTTAGAGGCATGTTATCTTCAGTTGGGCGTGATCTGGAGCTGGTTGTTCTGCTGATTATTAATTAAAGAGCAGTGTTTTCTTCTTGGCTGGGCGCATTACCATTCCCTGGAGCTGTGTGTCCTTCTTGTGCTGCATGGGAGGAAAAGAGGGGGTATGTTGCTGGTCGATCTCTCTTTGTGGGTCATATTTTGCATGAGGAGAGGCGCAATCATTGAATTGGGGGCTGCTTAACAGTTTGGAACAGATGGCAGGGATAGGAACCACATGACTCATCCCCTTGATCAATTCGTGTGGACAATTTTGGAGAGTGTCCTTTGGTTGTGTGTGATATGAGGGTTCCAGTGCCCTATATTAGACATCCTCATCACCGTTGAGAGGTATTCACACCTCATTTTATTGTTATTGGTACAACATTCATATTAAATAAAAAACAACCATTGTTTAGTGAATTTGTCCCTCTACATGTGAATGTTTTTCATTATAATTTTATGGGTTTTGTCCAATGATGAAATAATACACTTGACACTGCATTGGGGAGGTATAAGGGGTTAGAAAACCCATCAATCAGTAAACCAAACAAAGAAACAGACCGTTGTTCACTCAAATTTCATCTACAACAGTTAAATGCAGAAGCATGCAAAGTGTTTGACGAAAGTCCAACACCAGAACTAGGAGGTTTTTCCCACTTTTACAACTTAGAATATTTCAATCCTCTGCACCATTTAGAATGAAAATGCACTTTCTAAGATTGTGTATGTAGCCTTTTGAATCCTCTTCATAGTCCTTTCTATGTTCTATCTCTCTCCATGAGAGCCACTATTATTAGAGGTTGTTCACCACTGGGCCACTTGAAATATCTTGCAGGGTATACTAACCTTTGAATATAAGTTATTGAATAAGGGGTAATTTTCTATATATATGAAACCATTCTCCCTATCCAAGGATCAAGCCCCACCTAAATCTTTCCCCCTTTACTGATATTCCAAATCAACCGTTTCCTAATATTGGGAAAGGCTATAGTAGTGGCTTTCTATAAAATCAATGAATTCTAATATTTTTTTTATTATATACCAAACCCATTCCTCAGAGGAGTAGAGAGAGCTATTTTCCCTTTATGGTTTATACCCTAAGAATATATCCTTATAGTAGCCTCCAAAGATTCTTGGCAGCAAGATGTTTTGTGAAAATGAACAATTTTTTTATTACCCATCCTCTTTCACTTTTTGGAACAAAAAGTTTCTTCCAAGAGACTAACAACAAACATTTCTTTTCTAAGACCCGAGACCAGAGAAAATGATTCCATAATTGTCTGATTCACGAAAGGACACATTTTAGGATCTAATCTAGGGACATATAATAAAGTAGAATGGCCTTGAGGTAGGATTTAACATAGACTAATTACCCTCTATGGGAAATCCATTTGTTAAACCAATTGTTGATTATTTTTTCAATCTTTCCAAAGAGCCGTTTCTAGTCACCCTTATGGTAGAGAATAGGTTTTAAGTGGAAGATTAGATATTTTAATCTATATCAAAGGATATTACACAAAAGGAGAATATCTAATTTATATAGAGTTTCTCATGCTTAGAGAGACCCTGGAAGGATATCACTCATTTAGAATAGTTGATATTCATGCTTGAGGATGCACAAAAGATATCCATGATCTATTTTAGTTTATCCACCAATCTTTTGGAACCATCACACAATATAATTATGTCATAAAAAAAATTAAATGCGAAATATGACAAGAGCATACTATTAAAATACCTATAAAGGTGCCATGCCATATGTTAAGGTTTCTCTAAGAAATATATTTAAGCCTTTGGCTACAAAAAGGAGGATGATTCAAGATAGTGGGAAGCCTTGTCGAATTCTTCTTTCAAGTGTGAAAAAAGATGATGCTTCTCCATTTATTACCACATTTAAGGATATTGATCTTGTGCAACCCATTACCCATGAAACAAATTGAAAGATGAAGTCCATATGGATGATGATGAGACGAAAGAATAACCAACTTTTCGTGTCGAATTATTTTCAGTGATCCACTTTGACTATCGTTTCTTTTAAATTCTTAGTTTTATTGAGTGGAAACCTTCCTAGGAAACCATTAAAACCTAATGTATGTTTTTTCCTTATGGAAAGTTGAATTTCTCAGGGGATACTTGTCATGAAAGAATTTCCTTGAATATTCTAGAGATTATTTTTTAGATGATCTTGTAAATGCTCTCACAGAGTTAGATGGGTTATAATATTTTATAGTGCATGATGGGTATTCTATATGTACTAAGTTCCCTGACTTAAATTATCAACCCTTAGATTTTTGGCACAGTATGAGCCAATGCAGAAAGTAAAGCTAATGGAAATATTATCTAAGGAGATGGTTTACCCTAGGGATCAACACTCTTTTCAATTTACAATTCTACTTTAGAAAGTGACTTTTAAAATCTACTCAAACAACATACTCTATGCTAAATATACAAAGAAACCTTTAACTAATGAGTTTTAAGCAATTCTAGAACTATGAACTATTTGATCTAAGTATATTTAAACAATATAGGACTATGAATTGTTTAATCTATCTCTAAATAAGAAAATAACAAGTAACCTATTTGTCAACTATTTAATCTATCTATGAATAAGAAAATAACAAGTAATCTATTTATTTAATCTACCTTTGAATGAACAAGCAAGTAAGCAAATAATCTCTCAAAACTATATTTACAAGTGAACTCTATTCTTAAAGTAAAAACTCAGAATTATTTCTATCTTGCAGAGAATAAACACTAATTTACCTAACTGAAAGCAAGAGAAGAAAAAACTAACAATTATTTATATTTTGTAGATAATAAACACTAATCTACCTAACTGAAAGAAAGAGTGTTGTGACAATATTCAAATGTTATGATTGTCTCTATGGCGGCAAATGAAATCACAATGGCATCTAACCACTAATGACAATTCAAGTGGAATTAACTCAATGCTAACTTCTACAGAGAGATGCAGAGTATGGATAAGGCAATCTAAAGAAAGTTTTTTCATCATAAAAGAAACATTAGATGTTCTTGGAATCCATATGATCTTTAAACATTGTGAGTTAGAAATCGTAATTCAAATTCATAACTGGAATCTCATTAAAAATCATAACTTAAAATTAACTAAGTTACCATTGAAGATCACAACCCAAAATTATAACTAGGATGCTACTGAAAATCATAACTTAAAATCAACTTCTATCTTATCATGTTGATGCTAGAAACATGGTTAACAAGTTATGCATATCTTCAAAGAGTATATGAGATTACAATTTAATAATTGAGATATGTCTTAATAGCTAATTTGCAGAGTTATTTACAGCTTTATGAAACAGAAAGAAAAAGACATGACAACATAATTAAATAGCTACTAAACAAGTGAACTACATCCTGCAAGCAAAGTGTTAAGAATATAAATAGAAAAAAGTAACCATGAACGTCCACACATGCTCTGTGATATACAAACAATTCATAAAATGCGCTGCAAGTTAGAGAATATATACAATGATGTAAATTAAACAAACAATCTGAAATTAAAGAGATATATACATCAAATGAAATTAAACAAACAATTTCGGAATTGAAGAGATATGACAGGAAAATATACAGATGCAAGTATATATTGATATCAAAAACTACCCGGACCATGGGTGCCCCCCCCCAGAAGGTCGTGCCAATACTTCAACAGGAAAACCCAGTCACTGAGTTAACACAACATTGGTATTGATCATTAAAAACAGAGTATACAAAAAAATGAAGATAATGTCTATGTATAAAAATAAAATTTGTGTTCTTCGTGGCATAGGAAACAATATTTATATATTATCACAAATCTTGAGAGGTCGATCACTAGAAGGGTTGACACTCTCTAAAAACAAAAATTCATTAAATTCGTTGAACATAAGGCACCTTTTTTAACAGCCTCAGGCAGAAATCTCTAAAATGACAGTCTTTAAAAACAAAGTACCAACCTTCACAAGTGATGAGCCTGGTAATTATGATCGGAGGGTCGATCAATTTGTATTTGATCCATTATTTCGAATACCCTTTGGCTCCAAATCCATTTCGGAATTCGGGCTTGAACACTCTGTTATAACTTGGGCGTGGAAATTGATGGTGTTTAAACCACTGATCCCCAACCCATGGAAATTTCTTGGTCGAGGAAATGGGTTCCTCAAATACCAAGAAGATCAGAGACCCTACGCGAGCTAGTCTCCCATCGAACCAAAGAGTGAATTAGAGAGAGACGCCATCATCATGCCCCTGGAGACTGGCTAGGAATGGTCCCCAACCCACGCAGAGGAAGATATCTCTACACACTGCGAATTTAAGAATGGCCAGTATCTCAGTGTAGGAGGATGGTTCATAACGGTTGGGAATGGTTAGAGAGCAAGGGATGAGCAGGAGGCCGAAATCAAGCAAAGGGCGAGCATGACACAACAAACAGAGGATGAGAGAAATGAGAAATCGGGGCAGAGTACTCGTTTGTTAATGCAATTGTGATGGAAACGGTTGAATCGTGGGAGAATTCGTCATACACGATCGCCATGTGTGATCATAATTGCACTTAGTTTGAATTTGAATGGTGTGTAATTTTTAGGAAAACGAAATCATGTAAGAATTATATCAATTTCCAAGTCTTCGACTTGGACATTTGATAATAAAATTAATTTATAATTTTAATTCGATTACCAAAATGGAATCTGAAAAATACACCATTCAATTCATCTAATTTATCATTGCAACAGGCGTAATTAATTTGAGCGATCATACCTGCATGTGATCGTGATCATTTACAGTGTATAAATACCTCACCCGATCCGGTCCTCCATATGGCACTTCATCCGGTCCTCCATATCGCACTCCATCTGGTCCTCCAAATGGAACTCCATCCAGTCCTATTGTGCAAGTGGAAATTATCCCATAGTAAATCGACGTTCAGCCATAACACTTAGCTGGGACAATTTCTGGTAGGCATGGTGAACAGGAGCATGGATAGGATGAGTATGAATAAGATCATCCATTTTTTATTGCCTTGTCATCAATCTGTAACAATACAAAACAACTTGTTCCTCTTTTCATAGGCTTGTAATACATATGACAGTGAGGCTCATTTAGCAGTTGTTATTTATTTGTAATTGTCACAAGGAATAGTTAAGTATAAGCAGTATTCCATTGTATAAACATAAAAATAAAAATGCATAGCAAGATTATAACACACATAGTTATGTCAGCAGTATAGAATTTATCATACTAATACAAACAATTGTTGATATCATAGCATGGAATATTCTAAAGAAAATATGACAAAATTTTTGATAGAGATTATACTTCCTCTTCTCATGAATTGTAATATAGATGACAGTGTTTATCATTTGTCAGATCAGGAAACCCCTCCCCCACTCCTAAGTATTGTGAAACCTCACAATCAAAGGTATAGGGAACCAGTCAATTCTCCCAATAGACTAATATTTACATTTTTCCAAGTCTAGAGATAAATTTTACACATTAGTCTTACAAGATGGTTAAAATATGGCCCCATCTATAAGACAAAACATCCTACATATAGTTAATAAGAGGTGGGCGAGAGAGTCTTAGGATTGTCATAAAATTAGTTCCCAATGGAATATTGATGGAGTTCATTTACCTTTTCTTAACATGCATACTTCTTTTATGCTTTGCCAACAAGTAGTGTCGTACATCAGGACAAATTTTAAGATTTATGAATTTTATTTATTGTTTGTCAGATCATCACCCTTGCTAGGTAGAATGCCCCTCTACCAGCAAGCATGTTCAGTACTCTGATGGGTTTACCTAGTCATACCATAGGTTGGTACCTGCTTCCCGCAAACCTGTTCAGTATCCCGACGAGTTAGCCTCTTACACCCTTTTACAGCAGAGACTGGTCCACCATCTTTTAACATTTGTGTATAAAGATTGCTTTTTGCAAGAAGATGGGGAGGAATCTTTGAAAAATTTTATTTTGGACTGGGATGGTATTTAAGTTAGAGGATGAATCTTCTTTATGTATCCCTTATATATTGTCTTGATGTAGGGGATACTTAAGTGGGCGTAGTGGAAAAGAACATAAAGGTATCTGTAGGCCCTACTCACATTTTTTTTTTTTAAGTTATATTGATGTTTCCATGGCTAACTGCTAGTCAGACCTTCTTGCTACTATTTCATAAAGATACTTTACTCACCCATTCATGATTCTTGGGGAAATTGTACAAGTTGTTGAAATAATGTAACTGCAAAGAGAATTCTTATTATTATTGATATTTTATTTATAGGATCAATCCCCATTGTGGATTGATCATGTCGGATATTGTAATAGGACCAAATCACATTTTGCGGATTGGTCAATAGACAATTATAATAGGCAGAATAACAAGTCATCCCCAGCAGTTAATAAGAAGACCCAGAAATATAATAAAGGTGGGTTTACCCACCCAGATTGAGAAGTCGGCCCTCCCAGTGAAAAAACACTTCACACATGCCAGAACTTGTATAAATAAAGGAGGCTAGCACCTCATTTGAACACAACTCACTATATCAAATGTTTCTATTATCTATTGAAATGCAAAGAACTATAATAATGGCATAAACATTAACATGGTTTCAGAGCCAACTTGAAGGAAGCATATTTCGCAAGAGGAAAAGCGTCACTGTTGCAGTACCTGCAAATTAGGATTTTTCAAAAGTGAATCTTTTCAGCCCTGAAACTATCTAGAAAGTTGCGCCCTCCCCTAAGGATCAATTTGGCACTATCAACACACCTTTTTAGTGGCTAGATCTCCCAGAAAGTGAAACCCTAGTTTCACAAAGTACCAGAAAACTAGAAAACCAGAGTACCAGAAGTACCAGAAAACCAGAAGCACCAGTCCAGAAATCCACAGATCAAGTTTGAGGGGGTAAAAGTTGGATTCTCGAAATTTCGACTACACTAGCTAACTCACCTCAACTCAGTACATCTATCCCCTGGATCATAATTTCAAAATTCAAAGTTTGAAAAATTAGGGTTTCCTCATAAAACCCTAAGTTGCAGTTGTAGTTGTAGTCTCAGAACTAGTTGCAATCGCAGTACCAGTTGCAGTTGCATCCATAGAACCAGTTGCAATCACCCTTGAAATTTTCTCAAGAGTTGGCAATGATTACCGCTACTACCAGATGGAGCCACTACCTACAAATGCTATCAGAGGTATGTACTTACATATGTTTAATGGTTAAACCCTAAAGAGTATTTGCAAGAGAAGGGATCTCTTGCCGTAGATCCAGAAGGATCTCAAGATCCAACACATTCAGAGGAATGATGCAACCCAGGTGTGATTATTCTGATATACATCTATTTGTCATGACATTATCTTAATCAGTGTTGCAAGTTGAAGCTATGATCAAATTATTAGAAGGATTAATAGTTGATCATAGAGCTTGTCCTCTAACCTAAACTTTTGTTAAGATAGCGTATTGTCTCAGTATAGAAGACAGGTTGAAGAAAGCACTCGTCACTTGAGTGAAGGAAACCTGGAAGAAAAGCAAGCACTCATTCCTGAAGACAAGGCTCCAGGTTTGATTAAATCAAGTTGATAAGATTCAATGGTACACATGACAAGTTGATGACTATAGTTGAGATAGCAGTCGTCGTAAAGTATTATACTTGATAGCATGTGATCATATATAGGTATACGTTTTGCCTGATACAACTAACACCTCCTCTAGGAGAAACCATGTGTGTTAGTTCCAGGTTGCCATGGAAGAATGCTTGGTCAAAACACTATGAGAGTGTTGACCTCATTTCATATTTTATTCCTTACCTTTAATCTTTGCTTCAGATAAATTATAAGTGATATCTCTAAAGGAGCTACTATGATGATTGTTCGTGCTATTGCTTTATATTATCAAGAAGGATATTATTCTTGCTTGTTGTTTTGTTGACCTTGTTGTAGGTCACATGAGGAAGCTATAGCGAAGGTTACAGAAGACAACGTGCTAAAGGAGAGACCGTAAATGAAGCAATCATCATTGGAAGAGAAGAAGGTGAATTGCATAAGCTATAGGGTCACTCAGAAGCTTCCATGACCCACGCCATTGAAGAATTTTGGCATTGAATATTAGCTCACTTCAACTACAAGGTGCTACCCTACATATGCAAAGTAGTCACATGTTTACCAGAACTCAAAGGTGACCATGAGGGCATATGCAATGGATGTGCACAAGGGAAGAGCATCAAGAACCTGTTTTCGAAGAGGGACAGCAAGGCAGAAGGAGTCCTAGAACTCATTCATTCAGATGTATGTGGCCCAATGCCATCATCCTCCATTAATGGGTATGTATACTATGTATCATTCATTAATGATTATTCTCGTAAAAGACCTGG
>SNQJ01S0004246.1:68557-84794 GCA_010110895.2 Picea sitchensis
ATCAGAATAACAGGCGAGAATCTGAGTGTGTAGAGAATCTGGAGACTGACAGCACTGTGATTAGTGTGACCAGTCGCGGATCAAGTAACAAGAAGAAGAGATTGATTCACGAGACGGGGAGCACTGTGATTAGTGTGACCAGTGACAGCACAAGTAACAAGAACAAGACCCAAGAAGAAGAGAGTGACAAAAATAAGCAGGATGAAGAGACCGGTCACAGCAACGCGCTAGAAGCTGAGTGTGGAGAGAACCAGCAGACAGAGACCACTGTGATTAGTGGGACCAGTCACGGCTCAAGTAACAACAAGAAGAAGGAACCAGAAAAGACTGATGACAATAAGCAAGAAGAAGAGATTGATAACAACAACGCGCGAGAATCTGAGTGTGGAGAGAATCTGGAGACTGACAGCACTGTGATTAGTGTGACCAGTCGCGGATCAAGTAACGGATCAAGTAACAAGAAGAAGAGATTGATTCACGAGACGGGGAGCACTGTGATTCGTGTGACCAGTCACAGCCCAAGTAACAACAAGAAGGAAGAAAAAGGGACTGACAACAAAATGCAAGAAGAAAAAGACATAGATCAATTCAATGCGAAAGAATTAAAGAATCAGGAGGCCGAGAGCACGGTTAATGTTTCCAGTCACAGCCCAAGTAACAACAAGAAGAAGCAAGAAGAAGACACTGGTCACAACAATTCGCGAGAATTCGAGAATCGGGAGACTGACAGTGCTGCGATTATTGTGACCAGTGACATCCCAAGAAGCTACAAGAAGCCAGAACAAGAGACTAACATTTTTACGCGAGATTGTGAAGTGAGACTAACATTTTTACGCGAGATTGTGAAGAGAATCAGAGATTGTGATTAGTACGGGCAGTCACAGCACAAGTAACATTAGTAACAACAATGGTACCAAGAAGAACGGGAAAAAGAAAAGAAATAAAAGAGGATTCTAGTTTGTTTTTAAGAGATATCATAGTTTTTTATCTGCTTTGATTAAATGTAGGATTGAGTTTTTTTGGGTGGTATATATTGTTTGTAATGGGTTGAGTAGGAAATGGGTTTAGTCTTTATCATGTTATTTGTTCAAATTTTAGTGGAGGGGTTGAGGGTGAAAGCTATTTGTGGAAGAATAAAATTGTTGTACGGGATTTTTAGGGGAGGGGTTGAGGGTAGAAGCTATTTGTGGGAGAATAAAACTGTGTTTCTAGGCTTGATTGAGCCTCACACAATCTTGGTAACAACATCTCATTCATTTATGAATAGATCATTCTTCTATCCATCATTGTTATTGGGGCTGGGGCTGGCCCCTACCTACACAATCTTGGTGACAGGGTCTCATTCATTCATTCATAAACACATAACATTTCATTCATGCAGACGGTTCTTCCATCCCAACATTGAGACTAGCCTCTACCTAGAATCAATGTTTTCAAAATATATATATATTGTTTCACTATTAATTGCAATATTGAATTTAGCAAGATTTCAATGCTAAATTATTTTTCTGTTAGTGATTGGAAGATATTTATGTACGCCTGGCGTAAACATCTTATGGTTTTAAATTTATTATAATTACATTTCTAGCATTGACTTTGTTCCTTCAATATTTATTTTCTGTTTGTTTGGGTTATTGTTGTAATATTGAATTTTAATGATGAATTGAAGTGTTACTTTTATTTTAATTTATTGAAAAAGCCTTGTGAATATGTTTTCAGATTTCATTTAAATTATTAGAATGGTAGTTAGTTTAGATAGTGATAGTATTATTAAATTTTATAGATGAGTTTAAGTTATTTTATTTTATTGAAAAAGCCTTGTGAATATGTTTTCAAATTTCATTTAAATTATTAGATTGGCACTTAGTTTAGATAGTGATAGTATTATTGAATTTTACAGATGAGTTTAAAGTTTAGTTTTTAGTTGACCATGCTTTAAAATCACATAGAGTTTACTATTTTAAAACATAATTTGAATTGAATATCAGTTTATTATAAATCAATGAGATAGAAAATTTAATGAATTAAATATTAAATTTTATAAAATTGAAAATAGAATCAATTATTTTATTATAAAGTTGGTTTTTTTAATAATGGAGTTGATTTGGTTTTAAATTTTTTTATTAAGTTAACAAAAAATAATGAATTAAATATTAAATTTAGAAAATTGAGAATAGAGTTGGTATAAGTGAAATTTTTTGTAAGAATAGAAAAAACTCTTTTGGAAATCAAGTATTTTATTATAAAGTTGGTTGTTTTTTTATAATGGAGTTGGTTTGTTAGTCAAGATTTTTATATTCAAACAATAATAAATTTCATTAAATATTAAATTTAATAAATTTGATGAATTAAATACTATATTTATAAAATTGAGAATAGAGTTGGTCCTTTACATTATCAATATTCCCTAAAAATATCCATACAATTCCTCTAATCATCTCTATTTGATGTAGGAAGTGGCTGGTTTCAAGAATTATCTTAAAAGTTTGCAAGCTTCCCATCTTTAGCCTCCTAAAACAATAACTTCCAAATAATGTATTTTCTCTATAGAATAGTGTTCCATATTTATTTCCATTTTCATCAGTAGTATGATTACACGTCTTGGGAACACTTCACTCATGTTTGTTGTAGGATATGATTAGTTCCATGATTTATTTGAGAAGTTTGTAAGTTTCACATTTTTGTCCTCCCAAAACAAGATCTATTAAATCATATATGTTCTATATAGCATAGTGTTACATATTTCCATCCCTTTCTATCAATGATAAGGATACACATATTGGGAACACCTCTCTTATAAATGTTTGGCCTAGCATTAATCTCCTCCCTTCTAGGACTACCAAAAATTGCTAAACCCATAGATATGTATTTAGTAAATTAATATTTCTAATTCCCACTTACTCAAACTATTTTGGATGGTACAACTTATCCCATGCTCATAGTTTCTCGAGTGTCTCCTCGGGCATTGCTTCGTAGTCTATTTTTCGATATCTCGGATAATGCAGAGGCACCCGAAAGTACAGTTTTTGCGGATTCACCTTGGCCTTCTTCACCGTCACCTCCGCTTCTTCATTCTTCTTAATCGTTCCAAAGACTGGTCCCATTGCTTATTAAAAGGATGTGATTTACCAAAACGAATCCTTGCGGTATGCGAAATGGCCGCAGATGCCCAGATGCCCTCCACTTGTTCGCTATTCTCTATTTAAATCGAAGTATGCAACAACCTCCTACGTTTTTATACTAGTAACGACCACTTTATAAAAATGATTTATATCTCGATCGACTTCATTAGTTTGAAAGATGGTTTTTATACACCCATTCACAGAAAGGTAAAAAAACCATTAATACATAATTAATATATTAATTAATTATTATATTATAAAAAATGACCACACATACCTTTCCACTATTTAAATAAATAATTTTAATGTATGTAATTGGTGTAGGAGATGGAAAACCCTCTTAAAACTTCTTCATATTCCAGGAATGGTAGTTGTCCTTGATTACGGGGTGTCTTGTGGAGGAGGATGGTAGTTCCCCTTGATTACAGGGTGATGATGGTAGTTCTCCTTGATTATGGGTGTGTTCTACATGAATTATTAAGAGAGTCAACTTTACTTTTTATATATAATTTAATATGTAATTGATGTCTTAGGCCTCTTTATTTTTATTTGAGGGACAAGTGATCCATAAATATTTATGGAGGTTTACATATCTTACCTTCTTCTTGATTTAAATTTATGACTTTCCATTTAAAAACACATCTTTTTAAACATTAGATCTATGAAAATTAGATATTTATATATAAATTCTAATTATTACTTATTCTGACTATGTGTTGTAGAATTTATAAACCCTTGCTTAAATCTCATTTAACTCTTTGACTTATTGGAATGTCATTATCTTTACTATTGTTAAAGAAACTCTTTTCTTCTTCTTCCAATCACTATTGGTTAAAGATCTACATTTCAAAACACTTTTAGTCAAATGTCCAAAGATCTACATTTCACAACACTTTTAGTCAAATGTGTATATTCACATTGTGTATAACAAGGATTAAGGGAAAATATTCTTCCTTATATTAAGAAAACTAACACAAAAACATTAAATATGTTCCATGTACAATTATAGACACAAAACATGGACATCCTTATTTTTAGATGGTTGTTGGTACCCCATCAGGGGCAGAGACAGGACAGTGATTGGTCGAGCCTTTGCACAAGATAAGAAGGAGAACGTTTTCATCCAGGATGCCTTGGTTGAGCCCAGCCCAGGGTGGTTGACCCACTACAGGTGGAACGTGCCCCTTTTGATTCCCCAGGACGTCATCTAGGAGCCATGACGTCAACTCCAGTGTATGGCATCTGGATAGAGAAGTTTGGCACGTGTGGCAGAGTTTGGAGGCCCAAGGAGGGCCAACATTTGTCACCCTGTGTTGCATTTTTCCCTAAAAAGGGCCAACGTCTCCCTCAGAGGGGCTTGACGTCCTCTTTATTGCTCATTTAGGGTTTCATTTAACAGTTTAATGTAAAACAGTATGATTTTTGGTTTGTAGCCTTGTCGGTTATTTTTAATGACCTAAAATTAATTAAAAGTTCATGATACACTATATATTGAGGATGTTTTCCCCTCATTTAAAGATAACACAATAACTTCACACTTGTGAGGTTTGATTTTTGCGCCCTACTAGGATAATTTTGTCTTCTAAGTGAGGCACACTTGTTGAAGGAAGGATTTTTTGGCATCTTTTAGCATTTCTCTTCAAGGAAGGTTTACAACTAGGGTTTGCACATGCTTTTCTTCATAATATGTAAGTGTTTTTCTTGCAAAACTTCTTAATTGAATGGTTGTAGGTTTAAATTCTTGCATTTATTTATAAAATTGTTGATTTTGAAACCCTAGGTGACAAGCACACAAGTAGGTTCTTGTCTCATGTCCCCTTGAAAGAAATTTTTCAGCCATTGAAAAAGAAAGATTGAGCCTAGCCTTTGCTACACTCCTCTTGCTTTTCCCCTTAAGATAGCTTGATTTTTGAAGGTTGAAAAGGGGGTGACGTCCTAGGCCTAGGTTATCTACACCTAGGGACGCCATCTTCTAGGGTTTGAAAGCCTTGCCATTGCAACACTTTCTTTCACCTCATCCTCTAGTTAAATTCATTGTTTATGCTAGCCATTTTGCCAAGTTGACCTAAAGAAGGAGGAAAGAGAACGAGGCCTTGCTTAAGAAACACCAGAGTGAGCCTCTTTCCCCTAGGGTTTTGATTCTAGGGCCCTGCCATTGCAACACTCTAGAACCCTTCCCTCTTGTCTTTAGTCTTCATCCTTTCAAAACTTGGTGCCCTCTTCTTGTTTGAATCCATCTACCCTTAGGCACTGATCTTAGACACACAACGTTGAGGTCATAGTGTCCAAAACAAACTCTTAAAACTTTAATTATTGAAACCCTAACTAACAAACTACCCCTAATTAAGGCTGACGTCACAATTGGTTATCTCATCTTGACGGAACATTTGTCTTCTATAAGCAATTGGATTATGATCTAAAGCATTTATTGAGTAAAGTATTGGTTGGATACATTGTTGGCTTAATCATCTTGATAGTTATTGATGAATTGATGCTTTTTCATAGCTATATTGACAAAATGTTGATCTCATTAATATATGTTGTTTCATTTCTTATATATAATTGTCGGATAGTCACATGAAGTACTAACCCATTGATTTATAGCCTATATATATATATATATATATATATATATCGTATTGATGTTGTCTTGTTCTGGGTAGGTGTTTTCATTTGGGCATACACTTCATTTATTGGTTGATTAGCCAAACTTTCTGATCTTGGTGGTAACCTGTGAGGAGGAACTTTTCCCTTGATTTTTATACTTTAACCTCTTCAAAACCCCAGGTTTTCAGGGACGTCTCCCCTGGGTTAACCTCCCTAAATATAAAGAACCTCCCCATCGTGGTGACATTGGGTGGGGAAGGTTCCTGTTACATGGAGGTGAAGCCTACGCTTGGTGCTTGAGTTGTACATGACATATTTTCAATAAAAGAACCAGTAGATGGGTTTAGTGAAGGTCCCGATCGGAAAACCTAGCCTACGCTAGAACCACGTAGGAATTTGGGGACCCTGTTCCTCGATAAAGAAGGAGAAAGAAAAAGGCGAAAAAAAATAATCTATTATGTTGTAGTGGGTCTGTGACAAATTGGTATCAGAGCATGGTTACAACACTTGGTCTGCTTGGGCTCATGAACGGGTTGCGCAAAGACTCCATTTGAAGTACTCTTAAAAGGAGTAACCCTCTATCTTAACCCCCTTAATCACAAGTCGAAGTTAAGAATGAAAACTCCTATTATGTGTATGCATGTGAAAAATATGAATTATGTGTTAGTCATGAATAGATATAAATATTGACTAACAACAAGCATTTTTCTTTAGCACACAAGTGGATGATCAACCACGAGAGGAAACTTCTAGCATAGATTGGTGACTCACCATGAAGTGGGATATGGCTCCCACAATAGATATGAAAAGTCTGACAAGCTTGAGGCGGTGGGGACCCCTCAAAATCCCTATGCTAATATTGTGAGGAGCCTCGTGGTTGAACTACAAAGCTACGAGGTTGACAATGAGAGGATGATAAAAAGAGCAAGAGAAGCAAATGGAAAATAATGCAATCTTTTGTAGAGTTTATCTGACATACAAAAAACAATTGCAGCATGAACCTAACAACAGTCACGCAGACCGACGACAGAAAAAAGAAAAGTCGAAGTCCACCTGAGAGATAGAAACGTGGTCTTTTAAGTGGCCTGTTGGGAAGAAACACCTCGAGAAGGTCCACAGAGATAGGGACAAGTGTGGGATGATATTCCTCTAGAAAGGAAGATGGTGACTCGGAGGGACCTTCTAGCAACATAACTAGTTCCCATTCCCGAAAGAAAATGGGCAACATTCCAAAAGTCTTAATCTCAAAGAATTCAGGAAGTTAAAACCAGCCTCTTTCATTGATTGAAATAAGAAGGGAGAGGAAATGAGTCCTAGTTTGTGGACTAAAAAGGTATTTGAGTCCATGACTATTAGAAAATTTGAAGGAGCTCGGTAGCCACCTTCAACAGATGGAAAGGCTTCCATTTGGTGCCGGGAAGACCTTAAAGGAATGTAAAAGAGTTCACAAAGGGTCTTTGTCTTGGGAAAGGTTGAGAAATGCTTCGGGAAGGAGATGGTATTAGAAAGTATTTCGGCCGAAAGAGTAAAGGGAATTCCTGAACTCAGGTTGAGACGCACCAGCAGAGGAACCTCTGTGTCAATGATTCCTCAGGTGTTGAGAATGGTACCCTATATAAAGAAGAAGAAAGACAAAGGTCCTTGATTCATCGGTGGAGGGCTGGGACTATCAGAGGCAGTGAGTTTGATGAGGCAAAGACCCTAGAAGATACTATTTGAAAGGAAAGATATTACTATGAACAGCTTGGGCATGGGACAGAACCTACATGAAAGTTGAGAGCCAGAAGAATAGTTTGGGATTCCAAAAGTTTAAATATCCAAGATTTAAAAGCTGTAAAAAGGAATCAAGGATGAGCTTCCCAACAGTGTACACCGTGAGAATTTCCCCTCCCAAATTGGAAATAAACCTTTTGGATCTACCACAGGAAAGATTGATAACCCCAAAATTTCAAGGGTTCTTTCTTTGAAATGTTGGGGTTGTGAAGAGCAACATTTGTTGAGGGACTGTCCAGCCGACAACAGAACAGCGAGAGAATTTACAACGTTCAATAAGCTACCACAGAATCCAATGACATTGGCAGTATCTACAAGTATGCATCCATGGATGATAAAAAAGTTGACCACCAAGCTTGATGGTGGAGATGGAAGAGTATGATCACCAACCATCTACTATCTATTCTAGTGACCACAGTTCAAGTTTGAGTTATATAGATCTAAGGCTGTTGATAAGTGTAAATTACAACCACATAAACACGCCAAACCATGGTTGGTATAGTTAGCCACCGACACCAAAAGAAAATGAAAATGGAAGTCATACCATCTTTTTAGATTCACTATGGGTGAATTCCCCACTTAAGCAACCCTTAACATATTACCCTTGGAATCATTATGATCACATTTGATTTAGTATGGACTGTATACACATATAAAGCGAGACTAGACTGTTACCATAAAACCTTATATTGTGTAAGTGAATAGGGAAAGGATAACCCTTCAAAGGGATCCAAAACCCTATCTCAATGAGGCAAATATCAACCCTTCAAATGAGAGAGTATTATTGGAAGGGATGTCCTTGCATATACTATCTGGTGTTGAGAATGATTAAAGGTGACAACGAAGCCTCTAAGACCTACTAAAGAGAATATAAGAAGTCTTATTTCCGGAAGAGGTCCCGGGTTTACCTCCGAGAAGAGACTTTGAATTCTCAATAGAACTTGCAACGGGGGCAATTTCGGTGTCTAGGAAACCCTACATGATGAGCACACCTGAACTAGTTAAGCTTAAATTACAATTAAGAAAATGATGGACAAAGGCTATATCCGTCCCAGTGTTTCCCCATAGAACACCGATCATGTTTGTGAAAAGAAACGGTACCCTTAGGTGTAATGCGTGGGTATAGACAACCCAATAAGGCAACCATAAAGAACAAGCACCTTACCTGGATGGGTGACTGTTAGATCCCAGTTGGGAGGTTAACACACTTCCTCAAAGATTGACTTGAGATCTGGATACCATCAAATTAGAATCATAGGTGAAACATCCATAAAACTTCCTTCCGGACGAGGTATGGTCACACTATGAGTTTGTGGTAGTACCATTTAGATTAACAATGCCGACTAATTTTATGTGCTTAATGAACAATGTGCTTTCAATGAAATTTCTGGGCAGAATTTGTACTAGTTTTTATTGATGATATATTAATTTACTCCAAGAATAGAGAGGAACATGAGGAACACCTTAGATTGGTGCTTCAAGTGCTAAAAAGAGGTATCATCCTCTATGCCAAATTTAGCAAGTGTGACTTTTCAGGAAGCAAATGCATTACTTGGTCCATGTCCTATCCGAAGAAGAATTGGCAGGTAGACCTTGACAAGATCAAGTCTATCATAGAATAGCTAACCCTAAGGACGTTTAGGATATCATATCCTTTATGGGAAGCCTTGGGATACTATAGGATATTTATAAAGGATATCAAGATTGGTTTGTCCAATCACTTCCCTCCATAAGAAGGGGGGCTAAATTCACATGTACACAAAAATGTGAAGAAATATTCCAAACCTTAAAACATCTACTACGCACTTGTGTTGGTCATGATCCCAAACCTGACTTCCTCATGTGCACAGATGCCTTCTAGGAAGGGCTCGGAGAGTCCCTTATGCAAGGAGGAAGTGTGGTTTGCTATGAATCCCAAAAATTGAATGAGCACAGAAGTTATGTGACCCATGATTTAGAGTTGGTTACCATAGTGCACACCTTAAAATGTGGAGGCATTACCTCTGGGAAGAAAAATTGTACTTATGATAGACCATTGTGTATTGCGATATCTGCTTGACCAACCAAAGCTCAATGCCAGACAAGCTAGGTGGATATGGCCCTTCCTTAACAAGTTTGATTTTGAAATCAAACATATTAAAGGAAAGGAAAATAAGGTGGTCAATGTCATTAGGAGAATATGAAAACAATTCACATTTGGAAGCGGTGAGCACTTGTGAGATGGATGTCAAGGAAAGATTTAGGAATGCACAAGAAACATACACATATTCCAAACCACTGACCTTGTACTGGATCGCAAGAACCCACATGGATAAAGTATGAAGCCTACCAAATGATATATGGAGGTATGCTAACTTACAAAAATGAATTGTATATTCAGTTAGCTGACAACTTGAAGGTTCATAATGGATGAACTACATCAAGGTCCTATCTTGGTCGCGGGATCAGAAGATGATCACAGGCACTAGGAAACAATTATGTTGGCCTGGATTGAAGAAGGACATGGCTGAATACTGGCAAATGCATGGGGTGCCAACGGTTAAAAGCTGGGAACACCAACACCCAGCGGAGTTATTTACAATACTCTACCAATCCCGAGGAATGGAAATGGAAACCATCTCCATGGATTTCATCACCGGATTACCAACCCACCTCGACCAAACAGAATGGCAGCCATCCTTAGTGGTGGATAAATTGAGCAAATACACTCATTTTATTCCCATCAAATCAACCTACAAGGAGCAATGAACATCATAGCGTATTCATGAAGAGGAATATTGAACTACATGGTATGCCTAAAGAGATGGTGTAATGCGAAAGAGACACCAAATTTACTTCAACTTTTGGAAATCCTGATGGTTGGTCACGGAGACCAAATTTCTGTTTAACACAGCCTATCCTCCTCAAACTGATGGGCCGGATGGAAAGAATTAGACCAAATATTAGAGACATGTTAAGGATGCATGTAATGCATCAACCCAAAAAGTGGAGCTACACGCCCTTTGGTGGAATTACGCCTAATGACTACCCAGAATCCCTAAAGATGAGTCCTTTCGAAGTCCTCTGTGGTAGGCCATGCAACACTCGGTCGGATGGTATTAATCCCGTAAACAGAGTTACTATTGGGCCCGACATGTTGAAAAAAATGGAACAACAAGTAATTGAGATAAAACAAAATCTAAGGTTGCATAAGGCAGACGGAAAAGTTTACACCCACATTTGAAGAGAACTCCAAGGAATTCAAGACAGGAGACCGCATTTATCTCAGGGTTAAGCCCAAGAAGAGTTCCCTAAGGATGGAAGCCTACCAGGATTGGAACTTATCGATATTGTGGACCATTTGAAGTTCTAGATAGAAGTGGAGACCTATAGCCTATAGGCTAGCCCTCCCTCCACAGTAAAACAACATAATGTTTTCCATGTTTCATTATTGAAGAAATATATACATGATTCTAATCATGTAATAGATTGGAAAGTGATTCAGGTGGAACAGGAGGAGAAAGTTCCTTCAGAACCTCAATGCATACTGGACTGAAAGCCCTGCTTAGAGACGGACCCATTTCATATCAGAGTGCAATGGAAACATTCCTTGAGATGAGGTTACATTGGGAAATGGAAGATGCCATAGAGTATACATATCTGTTTTGTTGTTTACTTGTACATACCGTCCTTATTATTGATAGATAGAACATGGGGTGATGTTCCTTTGAAGGGAGAATTGTAACACCTATTTGATGCAGCCAAAAATAACTATATTGGCCAAGAACTATGGCAAACTCAAAGATAGTAAATGTTTGGTTATTACGACCTTTGTATAAAAGTGCGATGAATGTAAATTATATCATGAATATGTGGCGCATGATTGTTGGGGGATGTGTTGAAAGAGAGACCACGATATAGGCTGATGAGAGGTGGTGGAAGGAATACAAGGAATGGATGCGTTAACTATGAACCCGAAACCATGTTGGTTTATGCGTTAACAATGAAGCTCACTCTGACCCAAGAATGAGTTACAGTCGGGATGGTAGGTGGGAGGCCTCCTCAAGAGTTAAATGAGGGGATGGGGAGAACCACCCATCTGTAGAAGCTCTAGGACTGACCACGGATGGGAAATTCGTGCCACACACAACCCTAAGGGAGAAGGTAAGGAAAAGAAGTGTGGAAGGGAAAGAGAGCCTGAGGAGCCATGATAGGAATAGCCGAAAGGAGAATCGGAGGAACTTTGAAAATACAAAGAGTCGTGAACAGAGGAGAAGAGGGGAGTAACCTTGGTCCTTGACTTCCGTTGAGCTGGAAGCGAGGGAGCCTTCGATCTCAAAAGCATCATGGTCTGCTTCGGGGGTGGCTAGTGGTAAGTCTCAAAGCATCATGGTCTAGCTCGGGGGTGGCTAGTGGTAAATCCAGTTGGAAACACTGAGCCTATGGTTGGGTGGAAATGAGCACCCCTCTAAGCATTCGCATCACGTTCGGAATTTTTTGATAAGTGTTATGTCTTGCATTTGGAATTGAATATCATGATCGCATGCTCATTTTTATACGCTTGTAAATAGTTTCTGTAAGGAAGTGTTCACCTTGTGCTTTGACAGGAAATAATGGATGCATGCTTATACTGATATAACTACAAATTGGTTAATGTATAGAATTTATAAGTTCAGGATACGATTCCATTCCCCTAAGGATTGACCCATCTAACTTGACTCATGCTATTCCCTGGTTTATCCTCCCGAAGGCACCCTTTTTGAAGAAAGTTCCCTCGCATTCCAGAGTCGGAGTGAGCCCCTTGAAAAGACTACCATTGTAGTAAATCTGCAATTTTACCTTGCCCCTGTCACGAAGTAAATGGGATTCAGAGTTTCGGCTCCAGGAAAACCCAGGTGCGAGACCCCTCATCTTAGCACATCGCGAAGTTTCGACATGCGAAACCCCGAAAAGAGCTTAGCGTAAATGAAATTCAGAGTTTCGGCTCCCGGAAAACCCAGGTGTGAGACCCCTCATCTTCACACATCGTAAAGTCCTGACATGCGAAACCCTAAAAAGATCTTAGTGTAAATGGGATTCGGAGTTTCGGCTCTGGGAAAAACCAGGTGCGAGACCCCTCATCTTCGCACATCACGAAGTCCCAACATGCGAAACCCCGAAAAGAGCTTAGTGTAAATGGGCTTTGGAGTTTCGACTCCCAAAAAACCCAAGGGTATGAACCTCTCGTCTTTGCAAGTTGCGAAATCCTGGTATGTGAAATCCTGAAGTGGTGTAGTGTGAATTGATTTCGGCATTTCGGCACCCTAGAAACCCAAGGGTATGAACCCCTCGTCTTCTCAAGTTGTGAAGTCTCGGTATGCGAAATTCTGGTATGTGAAATACCAAAGCGGTGTAGTGTTAATTGATTTCGGTGTTTCGGCACCCAGGAAACCCAAGGGTATAAACCCCTTGTCTTCGCAAGTTGTTAAGTCTCGGTACGCGAAATCCTGGTATGTGAAATCCCGAAGTGGTGTAGTGTGGATTGATTTCAGCATTTTGGCACCCAGGAAACCCAAGGGTATGGACCCCTCGTCTTCGCAAGTTGCAAAATCTTGGTACACGAAATCCTGGTATGTGAAATCCCGAAGCAGTGTAGTGTGAATTGATTTTGGTGTTTCGGCACCTGGGAAACCCAAGGGTATGAAGCCTTGTCTTTGCAAGTTGTGAAATCCCGGTATGTGAAATCTCAGTATGTGAAACTCCGAGTCAGCTTAGTGTGAATAGGATTTTGGGTTTTGGGGTTTTAAGAGTCGAAGAACTCGACTCTCTTGCATTTCGAACTCCCAATTTCCAAAGTCCCAATATGGCCAAGACCGTCAGATCAAGGTAGGGATTCACAGTTGTCGATCTTAGTGAAGGTAGGATTTTGGGTTTCGAGGTTTGAAGAGTCGAAAGACTCAACTCTCGGGCATCGCTAAGTTGTGAAATGCGAAAGGTGCCTCTTGGCTTAGCCTGGGGTCATAACCAATGATCACATGGAGGTGAAGCCTGTGCTTGGTGCTTGAGTTGTACATGATATATTTTCAATAAAAGAACTAGTGGATGGTTTTAGTGAAGGTCTCGATCTCAAAACATAGCCTATGCTAGAACCTCATAGGAATTCGGGGACTCTGTCCCTCGATAAAGAAGGAGAAATAAAAAGGCGAAAAAAATATATGTATTATGCCGTAGTGGGTGTGTGACAGATGCAGGGAATGAGTGAGCACAAAACCCATGTTCCTGATTCATTCATAAAAGCTCGTCGATATGCTAATCGTCAACTCATCTGCTCTCCGAGTGTCGGATCAAGTGATAGATCGAGTGTCATATGGATGTATGGATGAAGGACTGGATGGAAGGTTGGATCACAATTTTGACATGTTACAAGCAAACAAGAAACGTTAGATCATTATAGTCATTCAACTGAAGATGAATTAATCATAAAACCATTGCAAAATGATGATTATACATACCTCGTGATACTCCATGGAGAATTGATACATAAATCTTTATAATACCTTTAAAAATGGATAAATAAGAGCATATAGTGTATAATTGTCGTATGCAAAAAGGATTTGGCCATTGGAAAAATAGTCAAAAAACCAAACCAACATTTCTCCCATGCCTAAGGATTTGCAGGTCCCTCTGCAAACAACAATGGATCACCCGACATAACTATACTTGTCAAGGAGGGAGTGGATTAGATTTAGAAGCTTCTCCATCATGCCCTGGGGACTTTTTCTTAGGAATTTTGCAATGTTTCAATTACATCCTGAGACTATGATTGCTGGTGGTAATCTGATTGACCAGTCATTGAAGAGAGTTTACTTTTGTTTACAGGACAACATTGTCATGATGCAAATGCCTATCCACGGTTTCTTGTTCTACCAATTGTTGTAGAAGTTGAGAATTTTCTTGTTGCAATTTCTCAATAGTTTGGGTTTGATGAGATGGCTGAAGAGAGGAAGGCTTGGGCTCCTTGATATATGTAGAAAGTATATCAACTTTAGAAGACGGTGTAGGCATCTACGAGGAAGGAGTAGAAATTTTTTTGTGAGGGAGACTTGGTGTAATAGGTTATTATTTGACCTCTTTATCGGGCTTAGACTCCTCTGTAGAAAAATCTTTAAGTCTTTTATGGGAGCTCTCATGATCGGAGGACAATTGAATAGGATCCGAAGTACTTGTAGGTTTTATATTTGGCTTGCCACTCATAATTCGGGTACTTCTTCGAAAGGATTTCCCCTTGAATCATTTATCTCCTCTCCTCTTTGTAGGAATCAAAGGAAAATATTGATGAAATGAATCTTGTAACTTCTTAGGTTTAGAATCATTAGGTGTTGAAGGCAATGGGGAATTATCAATAGTATTTTTAATTTTCTTGCCAGTGAGGCTGTAGGGGAATCAATAATTTTCTTGGCCTTTTTATCAAACATGGAGATAATTTGAACTGGAAATTTTGGAGTTTTTGGAGAGTGAGGCTTAGGTGGGCTGACAACCCCTAAATCGACCGATCTCTTTATTTTCTTAACTGTGAGATGGGGATTTGAGAATTGGTAGAGGAAATCGTCCCATGTCTTACTCTGTTTTGTCAATTCTGATATAACAAGGAATTAATGAGGCCATCGTGAAATAAATTTTTGTGAGGGTTGGCTAAATTTTTATGAACCTGGGAAGACATTTTCTCAAGTCTTTTTAGGAAGTAGAAAGGAAAATTCAAGGGTTTGTTGAATTGAAAATGGGCTAACATATGAAAATGACAGTCTTTAAAAAAAAAGTACCTACCTTCACAAGTGATGAGCCTGGTAATTATGATCAGAGGGTCGATCAACTCGTATTTGATCCATTATTTTGAATACCCTTTGGCTCCAGATCCATTTTGGAATTCAGGCTTGAACACTCTGTTATAACTTGGATGTGGAAATTGATGGTGTTTAAACCACCAATCCACAACCCATGGAAATTTCGTGGTCGAGGAAATGGGTTCCTCAAATACCAAGAATATCAGAGACCCTATGCGAGCCAATCTCCCATCGAATCAAAGAGTGAATTGGAGAGATACACCATCGTCATGCCCCAATACACTAGCAAGTAATGGTCCCCAACCCGTGTAGAGGAAGATATCTCTACACATTGTGAATTTCAGAATGGCCAGTAGCTCGGTGTAGGAGGATGGTTCATAACGGTTGGGAATGGTTAGAGAGAAAGGGATGAGTAGGAGGCTAAAACTGGGTAGAGGGTGAGCATGACACAACAAATAGAGGATGAGAGAAATGAGAAATCGGGGCAGAGTACCCATTTGTTAATGAAATTGTGATGGAAACGGTTGAATCATGGGAGAATTTGTCATACAGGATCACCATGTGTGATCATAATTGCACTGAGTTTGAATTTGAATGGTGTGTAATTTTGAGGAAAATGAAATAATGTAATAATTATATAAATGTCCAAGTCTTCGACTTGGACATTTCATAATAAAATTAATTTATAATTTTAATTTGATTACCAAAATGGAATTTGAAAAATACACCATTCAATTCATCTAATTTATCATTGCAACAGGCATTATTAATTTGAGCAATCATACCTGCATGCGATCGTGATCATTTACAGTGTATAAATACTTCACCTGATCCTCCATATGGCACTTCATCCGGTCCTCCATATGGCACTCCATTTGGTCCTCCAGATGGAACTCCATCCAGTCCTCTTGTGTAAGCGAAAATTATCCCATAGTA
>SNQJ01S0004246.1:92669-113183 GCA_010110895.2 Picea sitchensis
ACCCAACATTTGGTAGGTGGTGGCAAAGTCAGGGTCTGTCTCATAGAGTTGGGGCCATCCAGATGTCTCATGGCTACAAGAGTCTAGCACTGTGGTGAATGTCATGACTGGAAGTCTACTGAGGTGATCAACAACGTGATTGGTGCTTCCTATTTTATACTTGATGTTGAGGTGGAATTGTTTCAAGTATGTGGACCACTTTTGATGGTGGTCATTCTGCAATTTTCCCTGTGTCTGCATGAAATGCAGTGGCTTATGATCAATGTGGATGACTATCTCCTTCCCAAGAATGTAATGTCTCCACTGGCAGCATGGTTGCACAATGGAGTATATTTCTTTGTCGTAAGTAGGGTACTTAAGGACAATATCTGACAGTGTCTCACTATGATAGGCCATGGGGTGGTCGTGCTGAGTGAGAATGGCACTCACAACATAGTCTGAAGCATTTGTCTTGATCTCAAAAGGATGTTGCAGGTCTGGTAGTGAAAGTACTGGGGATGAGCATAAGCACTGCTTCAAATCATTGAACGTTTGTTGTTGGGACCAACCCCACAAAAATTTTGCCTTACCACCACCCCTGTTTATTTGGCTGAGGGCCCATGCAATATGGGAGAATCCTAACACGAACCTGCGGTAGAAATTGGCAAGGCCCAAGAAGCTCCAAAGCTCAGTGAGTGTTGTTGGGGCTGGCCAGTCACGGATGACTTGGATCTTGGTTGGATCCACATGTACGCCATGTTGATCAATGATGTAGCCCAAGTAATGGACCTTATCCATGCCGAAGGAACATTTTTCCAAGTTGGCGTATAGCTTGTGCTGCCGCAGGGTGTGCAAAACTTGCTATATATGTTGCAAGTGTTCGGCCCAAGTCTTGTTGTAAATTAGAATTTCATCCAGATACATCACTACAAAAGTATTGGTGAATGGTAGTAGGATATCGTCCATCATCCTCATGAAAGTGGTTGGAGCATTTGTCAAACCAAAGGGCATGACAAACCATTCAAAAAGGCCTTCCTTTGACTTGAAGGTGGTCTTCCATACATCTATCTGTTCTATCGGGACCTGGTGGTAGCGAGACTTCAGATCAATCTTACTAAAGTATTTGGCCCCGGTGAGTTGATCAAGGAGGTCATCGATTCGGGGAATTGGGTACCGGTTTCTAACTGTGAATTTATTCAGAGCCCGGTAATCAATACAGAGTTGCGAGGTCCCATCTTTATTTTGTACCAGCACGATTGGGCTCCCACAAGGTGATAAGTTAGGGTAGATGTGCCCCTTGTGGAGCAGTTCTTGGATCTATCGCTTGATCTCCTCATTTTCTAACAAAGAGCGACGATAGACTGGCCCATTGGGTAGCGGTGCGTCGGGCGTCAGATCAAGGGGGTGCTTGACCTGGCAGTGCAGAGGTACCCCTATAGGTGATGAGAAGATATCTGAGTATTCTTCCATGACCTTATCTACTTGCTTCTGTTGTGTGGAGAGGTCGGCCACAGAGACCCTGGATGTGGCTGTGATATTTCACTTATTCTGAGAGTGAATAACGAAGAAGACAAACTTCCTCGTCTGAGAGATTACCTTCCTTCATTGCTTAGCAGAGATCAAGGAAATAGCACTAGGTGGGGCTACCTCGGGTATCCTGTACAATTTTCTGTTCAAAGTAATAATAACACTATGAGGCCTAGACTCATATACAACATGACGTTTCCATAAATAAGGTTGTCCCAAACGAACATCACAAACTTCGAGAGGAGCAACATCACACAATACCTCTTCTTTGAAGGGCTTGATGTCATACGATAATCGACACTGTTGGTTGACACGAAGATTACTTCCTTGGTGGAGCCATCCAATGGTGTACGGTTGTGGGTGCGGCATTGTTGGCAGGGCCAACTGCTTGATGACCTCTGCTGAGATGAGGTTCTTCTGGCTACCGCTATCAATGATGAAGTGCATCGGGGTGCCTTTTACCCACATATGTGAATGGAAGAGGCGCTCTCCTTCTTCTGGCTCATCTGGTTCACCAAGTTGGAGCTTGGTGGTGGCAACGGTGGCACTAGGTTCCGCATCAATGATTCATCTTCCCCTCTCTGGTTCTGGCTCAAAGTCATAATCTGCATTTGATTCAGAGGCTTTCACTTCGGCCACCAGGCACTGCTTTGAGCGACATTCAACAGTGTTATGCCAAGAGATCTTATGGAAGTCGCACCACTTCCCAGTATCTTTCTTTGTCTTTTTGGTGTACTTCTTTGCTTGCATCTTGGACTGGTTGTCTTGATACTATCCATCTTTGCTCTGTCCTTTTTTCGGTGGGTTGGGGCCGCCCTTTCCTGTCTTTTGTTGTGAAGGGTTCCCAGGCCCAAATTGTCGTGTCTTTTGATTGAGCTTCTGCTCGATTTTGATGACATATTGGTATGTTGCCCAAGGATGAGATGTCCAGAAATTCCATTTCGTTTTGGATGTATCTATGCAGAGCACCGTGATACTTGAGCACCAGATGTCGCTCTGAATCTTTGATACCCAACTTGGTGTGCAAGGTATGGAAGATATTTGTGAAATCTCGCATTGCTTGGTCTCTTTCTTGCCACAGTGTGGTCCATTTGGTATACAGGTCATCATAACTTCCAACAGGGTAGTATTGTTCCTTAATAGCATCCCTGAAGGATTCTCAGGTAGTCATGACTGAAAATAATGAGGTTTCCTTTGTTTCTTTTTGCTCACAGAAAGTTTCCCACCAATCTTTGACATGGAGAACGGCTTTGAGGAGCGCAAAATTTATTGAGGCATAGTGTGGAAAAATGCTCTATTTCCCACTAAGAGAAAAGTACATATCTTTCAACTTTAGTAGAAAATGTTATATCCTCATCAAAGAAATAACCTATCCACAAAACAACAATATGGTCACAAACACATAACATTTAAAAAAAATAGTTTGAAGAAATTTAACACTAATGAAGTAAATTAGTTTTTCATTCATTTAAATGAACAAAATATTTTTTCATTATTATAGACATAACACATTAATCCATCCATATATCTTCTTAATTTATATTAATATTATTAATATCTTATAGATAATTAGATAGATAAAGTAATAATAAAAAAACAAATTAATTGTATTTTACTAATATAAAATCAACAAATTTCAATCCAATCAAAACACAGTTAAATTAAAAAAACAAAAACAACTAAAATAATTCCATCTACTCATGCATGAGTTTCAAAACATGCATTTGTCAACATCTGAGAGGTCCCAAGGGATGCAATCATTCTCTAATACTACTTGTAGCCTCTAACCCGCACCACTCTTGATAGAAAGACCATCAAGCATATAAATGTGGAATCAAAAATTCATCGTAATATCATAATTTTTTTAAGTTGGTAATTTAATGCCACCCGATACGGGGTCTTTTAAGAAAAAATATTAACTCCATTGGCATATTTTTAATATATTTTTTATTTTTTTTTACATAATAATCTTTGAAAATTAATATGAAAAATATTTGTTTAAAAATAATAATGATGACAATAAAAAGTTAAAAAAAAATCAAAATTAATAATGATAATAATAATAATAATCTATTTTTAAGGTCATGGTCAAGCAAGCACACTAAATTGGTGTATGAGATCTCCTTGTTTCTGGGACAAGGGACCTCCCTGCTCAGTCATTAGACTGGTAAAATCTACATTGAACCTATAACCTCTTAAAAGGAAGCATATGCTCTTAACCATTAAGCCCAACAAATTTAGTAATGTCAGTCCTGAAATAAATATGAGTAGTGCAGAAAGACAACAAACTAAAGCTGATCGAAGATCGAGTTTCATAGTAGCAGAGTACTAAGGCTATCTTCACTGCATGATCATAGATAAAGGCATCCAGCCTGATAGGTTTCTACGCAGCCGGATAGGGACAATATTAAGTTCTCTGGACTTATTTCAAATAGTAAAAAGGATTAATCTCTGGCTTCAATCTACAAGTTAGCTTTTTCTTTTTATAACTCATTTTTAGGGTTAAGTTAGCATCAATTTTAATTTTTATGTGTAAGTTCGCATCAAAATAGGATCATCAAATTTGACTTTTACTATTTATATGATAAAATAGATTATCTACTAACTATCTTTAGTTGCTGTACCAAGATTGATATAGAATATTTACCTACTATAAATATAAAATAAACCTAATAAAAATATGATATAGAATATTTACTAACTATAAATATAAAATAAGCCTAATAAAAATATAATCAATGCACTCGATTGGTATAAAAATATTTAGAACACTGTTTTGGAGACCTRTTTGTACGCAATGATATAAATGTTTTAGAAATCAGAATAGAAAGAAATATCAAAACTTCCATTTTGCTATATACCTCATAAATCCATTCCAAGTAAACAAAATGAATATCTCATAAATTCACTCAGAGTAAACAAGATGAACTGACAGCTTTACATTTGACTCATTTTTACTGAAAGCACCCAAATATTAGCCACAGAACTGCATAAAATACACATAGGGCATTTTCATATGAAGTAATTACAAAAATGGGCTGATAATCAAATGCCCAGATGCCCTCCACTTCTCCGCTATTCGCTATTTAAATCGAAGTATGCAACAACCTCCTACGTTTATATATTAGTAACGATCACTTTATAAAAATGGTTTATATATCAATTGGCTTTATTAGTTTGAAAGATGATTTCTATACACCCATTCACATTATTAATTTGGAAAAGTGAAAAAACCATTAATACATAATTAATATATTAATTAATTATTATATTATGAAAAATAACTACACATACCCTTTTACTATTTATTTAAATCAAAATTATGTAACAACCTCCAACATCTATATATAAATAAATAATTTTAATGTATGTAATCTAGGAGACGGAAAACCCTCTTAAAACTTCTTCATATTCCAGGAATGGTAGTTGCCCTTGATTACGGGGTGTTTTGTGGAGACGGAAAACCCTCTTAAAACTTCTTGATATTCCACGAATGATAGTTCCCCTTGATTACGGGGTGATGATGGGAGTTCGCCTTGATTATGGGTGTCTTCTACATGAATCATTAAGAGAGTCAACTTTACTTTTTATATATAATTTAATATGTAATTGGTGTCTTAGGCTTCCTTATTTGAGGGACAAGTGACTTAGGGGTTTACATATTTTACCTTTTTTTTTATTTAAATTTATGACTTTTCATTTAAAAACACATCTTTTTAAACATTAGATTTATGGAAATTAGATATCTATATATAAATTCTAATTATTACTTATTCTGACTATGTGTTGTAGAATGTATAAGCCCTTACTTAAATTTCATTCAACTCTTTGACTTATTGGAATGTCGTTAGTTTCACTATTGTTAAAGAAACTCTTTCCTTCTTCCTCCAATCACTATTGGTTAAAGATCTACATTTTAAGACACTTTTAGTGAAATGTTTAAAGATCTACATTTCAAAACACTTTTAGTCAAATGTGTATTTTCACATTGTGTATAACAAGAATTAAGGGAAAATGTTTTTCTTTATATTAAGAAAACTAACACAAAAACATTAAATATGTTCCATGTACAATTATAGACACAAAACATGGACATCATTATTATTTTATTTTGATTAATTTTCATGATATATCCTATCTATGTACACCAAATACATTTAATGTGTTTGTACTAGTTATTGACTCAAGTATGCATAGGCTCAAATTAATAATATAATAATATTAAGTAAACTTATTTTTCTTTTCATGGAACAAAGTGAGGTAATTTTATTACAAATAAGAAAATTATAGTACTATATACTAAGATGTATTTTATAGCACCTCTTAAAGGATTTATACCTAGTGACTATACAGTCGTCCTAAAAAATCACTAGTCAATAAGCATGTCTAGTGAAAATAAGAAGTAACTCAAGTCCTTGATGGGATTTAAGGATATCACACGTTTCTTCTTGGAAATTCTTATTCTCTCTAAATAGTGATTGTAGTAAATAATTTCTCAAAACAAAGTTTCCTTTAGTCTATCAAATTAATAAATGAGAATGACCCAAAATTCAAATTTCTATAACATCTTTTTCAAGGGATAGAATGAAAACCAACTTAAGAGTGAAAATTTCATTGAAGATGTTTGGGGCCTATCATATTGAAGATTTGAAGGGTATAGTATGATTTGGGAAGAGGAAAATAATATCTTGAACCCCTCCCTTCGATACAGTTCCTTGAGAGGATCCATCAAAGTAAACCCAAATAAATTTTTCATTGATATGACAAGCTAATACTTGAGTATGAAGAAAAAAATAAGAGCTTTATGTAAAATTACTTAGAATGCTGAGACTTTAAGTGGCACACTTGAGGGGTAGGGTATCCATACCCTCTAAAAGTTTTTCATTTCTAACCAGTGAGATTCCATAGGCATAGGTACAGGTAGAGCTATCAATTTCTTTGTGACCTTGTTTTGTTACCATTTCCTAAATTCTTCTTCAATGGAGTTACCTTTCCTAGTGTCATGAAGTATGATCGGGCCTTCAATTCAATTCGATACTTTCTTCTAAAATAAGAAGGAAATAATGAGATGGTTGTTGATTTCAAGATCCGCTTCACAATGGCAGCATCTACCTTGTCCTTCAAAACTTCTCTTTTATGATATATCATAGGCAAGGGCCTTGTTATTGAGGAGAATCCACATTTGTTTTTTAATCTGCTAGGCATTTAAAGTTCTAAATGGGCTTCCACCACTAGAGCAGTGTTTTATTCATTTCCTTATGATGTTAGGGCCTTGTGTCTAGCTTTGGTATTGTAACCTCTAGCGGGGATTATGGACCACAAAAGTTCATCCTCTGCACCATTTAGAATGAAAATGCACTCTCTAAGATTGTGTATGTAGCCTTTTGAATCCTCTTCATAGTCCTTGCTATGTTCTATCTCTCTCCATGAGAGCCATTATTGTTGGAGGTTGTTCACCACTGGGCCACTTGAAATATCTTGCAGGGTATACTAACCCTTGAATATAAGTTATTGAATAAGGGGTAATGTCTATCTGTCTGAATGCATTCTCCCAATCCAAGGATCAAGCCCCATCTAAAGATTCCCCCCTTTACCGATATGCCAAATCAACCATTTCCTACTACTCGGAAAGGCTATAGTAGTGGATTTCTATATAATCAATGAATTCTAATAGTTTTTTTATTATATTCCAAACCCATTCCTCAGAGGAGTTGAGAGAGATGCTTTTACTTTGTGGTTTATACCCAAAGAATCTATCCGTATAGTAGCCTCCAAAGATTCTTAACAACAAGATATTTTGTGAAAATGAACAATTTTTTTTATTAACCATCCTCTTTCACTTTTTGGAACATAAAGTTTCTTCCAGGAGACCAACAACATACATTTATTTTCTTAGACCCGAGACCAGAGAAAAGGATTCCATAATTTTCTGATTCACCAAAGGACACATTTTAGGATCCAATCTAGGGACATCCAATAAAGTAGGATGGCCTTGAGCTAGGATTTAACAAAGACTAATTACCCTCCATGGGAAATCCATTTGTTACAACAATTGCTGATTATTTTTTCAATGTTTCCAAAGAGCCATTGCTAGTCACCCCTATGGTAGAGAATAGGTTTTAAATGGAAGCTTAGATATTTTAATCTTATATCAAAGGATATTACACGAAAGGGGAATATCTAATTTATATAGATTTTTTCATGCTTAGAGAGACCCTGGAAGGATATCACTCATTTAGGCTAGTTAATATTCATGCTTGAGGATGCACAAAACATATCCATGATCTCTTTTAGTTTATCCACCAATATTTTGGAACCCTTACACAATATAAGTATGTCATAAAAAAAAATGTGAAATATGACAAGAGAATCCTATTAAAATACCTATAAGGTGCCATATGTTGAGGTTGCTCTAAGACATCTATTTAAGCCTTTGGCTACAAAAAGGAGGATGATTCAAGATAGTGGGAAGCCTTGTCGAATTCTTCTTTCAAGTGTGAAAAAAGATGACGCTTATCCATTGATTAACACATCGAAGGATATCGAGCTTGTGCAACCCATTAACCATGAAACAAATTGAAAGATGAAGTCCATATGGATGATGATGAGACGAAAGAATAACCAACTTTTTCTGTCGAATTATTTTGAGTGATCCACTTTGACTATCGTTTCCTTTAAATTCTTAGTTTTTATTAAATGGAAACCTTCCTAGGAAACCCTTAAAACCTCATGCATTTTTTTTTCTTTATGGAAAGTTGAATTTTTCAGGGGATATTTGTCATGAAAGAATTTCCTTGAATCTTCTAGAGATTATTTTTTAGATGATATTGTAAATTCTCTTGTAGAGTTAGATGGGTTAGAATATTTCATAGTGCATGATGGGTATTCTATATGTACTAATTTCCCTCAATTAAATTATCAACCCGATGTAAGTAAACTTAGAGTTGTGGCATAGTATGAGCCAATGAAAAAAGAAAAACTAATGGAAAGATTAACTATCTAAGGAGATGGTTTACCCTAGGGATCAACACTCTTTTCAATTTACAATTCTACTTTATAAAATGACTTTTAAAATCTACTCAAACATCTTACTCTATGCTAAATATACAAAGAAACCTTTAACTAATGAGTTTTAATCAATTCTAGAACTATGAACTATTTTATCTAAGTAGCTTTAAACAATCTAGGACTATGAATTGTTTAATCTATCTCTAAATAATCAAATAACAAGTAACCTATATCTAAACTATTCAATCTATCTATGAATAAGCAAATAACAAGTAATATATTTTTGAGCTATTTAATCTATTTATTTAATCTACCTCTGAATGAACAAGCAAGTAAGCAAGTAATCTGTCAAAACTATCTTTACAAGTGAACTCTATTATTAAAGTAAAAACTCACAATTATTTCTATGTTGTAGAGAATAAACACTAATATACCTAACTGAAAGCAAGAGAAGCAAAAACTCATAATTATTTATATTTTGTAGAGAATAAACACTAATCTACCTAATTGAAAGGAATAGTGTTGTGATAGTATTCAAATGTGATGATTGTGTCTACGGTGGAAAATGAAATCACGGTGGCATCTAACCACTAATGAAAATTCAAGTGGCATTACCTCAATTCTAACTTCTATGGAGAAATGCAGAGTATGGATAAGGCAGTCTATAGAATTTTTTTCCATCATAAAATCAACATTAGATGTTCTTGGAATCCATATGATATTTAAACATTGTGAAAAAGAGATTAAAAATCAATCATTTGCTCTATCACACTATCACTGGAAAATACTCTTTTCAAAATCAATAATTCAAGCAAATCTACAAACTCATAACTAACACTTTAATCATAAATCCTAATTCAAATTCATAACTAAGATAACATTGAAAATACTCTGTATAGAATTAGTAATTTGTGCAAACCTACAAACTCGTAGCTAATGCTAATTAGAAATCATAATTCAAATTCAAAACTGGAATCTCATTAAAAATCATAACTTAAAATTAACTAAGCTACCATTGAACATCATAACCCAAAATTATAACTAGGATGGTACTGAAAATCATAACTTAAAATCAACTTCTATCTTATCATAATGATGCTAGAAACATGGTTAACAAGCTATGCACATCTTCAAAGAGTATCTGAGATTACAATTTAATAATTTAGCTCTATCTAAATAGATAATCTGCAGAGTTATTTACAGCTTTATGAAATAGAAAGAAAAAGACATGACAACATAATTAAACAACTCCTAAAGAAGTGAACTACAAACTGCAAGCAAAGTGTTAAGAATCTAAATAGAAAAAAGTAACCATGGATGCCCACACATGCTCTGTGATATGCACGCAATTCATAAAATGAGCTTCAAGTTAGCGAAGATATACAATGATGTAAATTAAACAAGCAATCTGAAATTAAAGAGATATACACAAAAAATGAAATTAAATAAGCAATTTCGGAATTGAAGAGATATGAAGGGAAAATATATAGATGCAAGTATATATGGATATGGACAATTAACCAGACCACTTGTGGGGCCCCCAGAAGGTCATGGAAATACTTCAACAGGAAAACCTAGTCACTAAGTTAATACAACATTGGTATTGATCATTAAAAACATAGTATACAACAAAATGAGGATACTGTCTGTGTATAAAAATAAAATTTGTGTTCTTCTTCGTGGCATAGGCAACAATATTTATCGATCATTATAGATCTTGAGAGGTCAATCACTGGAAGGATCGACACTCTCTAAAAAAAGTAATTCATTAAATTCATTGAACATAAGGAATCTTTTTTAATAGCCTCCTGCACTCCACTTAGCGGTCGCTGCAACCACCAAAGTCTAGATGTGTCGAGCTCCATAGTCGGAGGGCATGAGTGTGTAGAAAATACATGTTCCTGATTCCTCCATCAAAGCCCATCGATATGATAACTGCCAACTCCTCTGCCCTCCGAGTGTCGGATCGAGTTCCAAATTGAGTGTCGGATGGAGGCCTGGACCAAGGACTGGACCAAGGACTAGATGGAAGGTTGGATCCCAATTTCGACCTATTGCAAGAAAACAAGAAACATTAGATCATTATAGTCATTCAACTGAATATGAATTAATCATAAAATCATTTCAAAACGATGATTATACATACCTCATGCTACTCCATAGAGAATTGATGCATAAAGCTTGATAATACCCTTAAAAATGGCTAAATAAGATCATAGAATGTATAATTTTTTGTATGAAAAAAGCATTTGTCCATTGGAAAAAGAGTCAAAACACCAAACCAACATTTATCCCATGCCTAAGGATTTGCAGGTCCCTCTACAAACAACAATGGATCACCTGACATAACTATACTCATGAAGGAGGGGGTGGATTGGATTTAGAAGCTTCTCCCTCATGTCCTAGGGACTTTGTCTTAAGCATTTTTCGATGTTTCAATTGCATCATGAGACTGTGATTGGTGGTGGTAATATGATCGACCAATCGTTGAAGAGAGTTTACTTTTTCTTGCAGGACAACATTATCATGATGCAAATGCCTATCCACAGTTTCTCGTTATGCCAATTGTTGAAGCAGTTGAGAATTTTCTTGTTGCAATTTCTCAATAGTTGGGGTTTGATCAGATGGCTCAAGAGAGGAAGGATTAGGCTCCTTGATAGATGTAGAAGGTATATCAACTTTGGAATACGGTGTAGGCATATGGGAGGAAGGAGTAACAATGTTTTTGTGAGGTTGACTTGGTGTAATAGGTTACGATTTGACCTATTTATCAGGCTTAGATTCCTCTGTAGAAACTTCTTTAATTATTTTAAGGGAGCTCTCATGATCAGCGGAGAATTGAATAGGATCTAAAGTACTTGGAGGTTTTATATTGGGCTTTCCGCTCATACTTCGAGTGCTTCTTCGAAAGGATTTCCCCTTGAATCGATTATCTCCTCTCCTCTTTGTAGGAATCAAAGGAAAATCTTGATGAAATGAATCTTGTAGCTTCTTAGGTTTAGAATCAATAGGTGTTGAAGGCAATGGGAAATTATCAATAGGATTTTTATTTTTCTTACCAGTGAGGCTATAGGGGAATCAATAATTTTCTTGTCCTTGTTATCAGACAGGGATATAGTTTGAACTGGAGTTTTTGGAGTTTTTGGAGAGTGAGGCTTAGGTGGGGTGAAAGCCCGTGAATCGAATGATATCTTGCTTATCTTAATTGTGAGATGGGGATTTGATAATTGGTAGAGGAAATTGTCCCATGTCTTGCTCTATTTTGTCAATTCTGATATAACAAGCAATTTAATGAGGCCATGGTGAAAAAATCTGTTGTGAGGGTTGGCCAAATTTTTACAAACCTGGGAAGACATTTTCTCAAGGCTTTTAAAGAAGTAGAAAGGAAAATTCAGGGGCTTTTCGAATTGAAAATGGGCTAACAGATGAAAATGACAGGATTTAAAAACAGAGTACCTACCTTCACAAGTGATGATCCTGGTAATTACGATTATATGGTTGATCAATTCATCATTGATCCATTCTTTCGAATACCCTTTGGCCCCAGAGACATTTTGGAATTCAGTCTTGAACACTTTGTTATAACTTGGACGTGGAAATTGATGGTGTTTAAACCACCAATCCCCAACCCGTGGCAATTTTGTGACCTAGGAAATGGATTACTTAGAGACCTTACGCAAACCAGTCTCCCATCGAACCAAATATTGAATTGGGGAGAGACACCATCATCATGCCCCTACTGACTGGCCAAGAATGGTCCCCAACCCACGCGGAGGAAGATTTCTCTACACGATGCGAATTTTGAAATAGCTAGTAGCTCGGTGTAGGAAGATGGTTCATAACAGTTGGGAATGGTTACAAAGCAAGGGATGAGTAGGAGGCCGAAATCGGGCAGAGAGTGAGCCCGACACAACAAACAGAGGATGAGTGAAGTGAGCAATCGGGGCAAAGTACCCGTTTCATAATGCAATTGTGACAGAAACGGTTGAATCGTGGGAGAATTCATCATACATGATTGCCATGTGTGATCATAATTGCGTTGAGTTTGAATTTTAATGGTGTGTACTTTGGTGGAAAACAAAATCATATAATAATTATATCAATGTTCAAGTATTCTACTTGGACATTTTATCATAAAATTCATTTATAAATTTAATTCGATTACCAAAATGGAATTTGAATAAATTCATCTAATTTATCATTGCAAGGGGCGTAATTAATTCGAGAAATCATACGTGCATGTGATCATGATCATTTATAGTGTATAAATACCTCACTCGATCCTCCATATGGAACTTCATCCATTCCTCTAGATGGCACTCCATCCGGTCCTCCAGATGGCACTCCATGTGGTCCTCCTGTGTAACTAGAAATTATCCCTTAGTAAACAGACATTCGGCCATAGCACTTAGCTGGGATAATTTCTGGTAGGCATGGTGAATAGGAGCATGGATAAGATGAGTATGAATAGGATTATCCACTTTTGATTTCCTTTTCATCGTTTTGTAACAATACAAAACAACTTGTTCCTATTTTCATAGGCTTGTAATACAGATGATAGTGAGGCTCATTTAGCAGTTGTTATTGATCTGTAATTGTCACAAGGAACAATTAAGTATAAGCAGTATTCCATTGTATAAACATAAAAATAAAAATGCACAACAGGCTTATACCACACATAGTGATGTCAGCAGTATAGAATTTATCATACTAATACAAACAAATGTTGATATCATAGCCTGGAATATTGTAAAGACAATATGACAAAAATTTTGACAAAGATTCTACTTCCTCTCCTCGTGGATTGTAATATAGATGGCAGTGTTTATCTTTTTTCAGCTCAGGAAACCCCTCCCCCACTCCTAAGTATTGTGACACCTCACAAGCAAAGATATAGGGAACCAGTCAATTCTCCCAATAGCCTAATATTTATAGTTTTCCAAGTGTAGAGATAAATTTCACAGACTAGTCTGACAAGACGGTTAAAATATGGCCCCACCTATAGGACAAAACATCCTACATATAGTTAAGAAGAGTTAGGAAAGAGAGTCTTAGGATTTTCTTAAAGTTAGTTCCCAATGGTAAATGGATGGAGTTCATTTACCTTTGCTTAACCATGCATACTTCTTTTCATCTTTGCCGACAAGTAGTGTCGTACATCATGACAAGTTTAAGATTTAGGAATTTTATTTATTATTTTTCAGATCATCACCCTCACTAGGTAGAATGCCTTGTTGTTAGCAAGCTTGTTGAGTACTCTGATGTGTTTACCTAGTCATACCATAGGCCAGTACCTGCTGGCAGCAGACCTGTTCAGTATCCCGACAGGTTATCCTCCTACACCCTTTTACATCAAAGACTGGTCCACCATCTTTTAACATTTGTGTATAAAGATTGCTTTTTGCAAGAAGATGGGGAGGCATCTCTGAAAAAATTTATTTTGGACTGGGATGGTATTTTAGTTAGAGGATGGATCTTCTTTATGTATTCCTTATAGATTTTCCTGATGTAGGGTATACTTAAGTGGGCGTAGCCAATCTAAATATATGGTATGATCAAGCATTTTTATTGTATAGTTGATGATACCATTGGAAAAGAACATAAAGGTATATTTAGGCCCTACTCACTTTCTTCTTTAAAAAAAAAAGTTTTATTAATGTTTCCATGGCTAACCGCTAATCAAACCTTCTTGTTACTCTTTCATAAAGATACTTTACTCACCCACTCAGGGTTCTTGGGGAAATTGTACAAGTAACCTCTAGGTTTGATAAGACAAGGTGTCACTTCCTTATATTCTCTAGTGGTGGAGGTTATAAGCAAATGCCATTAAATATTCCTTGAGAGAAAGGAAGATAGAAATCTTGTAAAAAATGGCTAATTTAAAGAAGACAATTTCTAAGAATAATAAAAAAAGCCATTATCCAATTGATGCTTAAGCAGACAACAGAGTTCAAATATAGCAACAACTTCTTCCGAAGTAAATAATTATCTTTTTGTCTCCTTGGAGTTGTCCACTTGTGGTTAGATAAACCCCTGCATAAATCTCTAAAATTGTTTATGAGCAAAAAACAAATTATTTACATATTGTTGGAGACGCGCCGGAGCGGAAAATCAAGGCGTTTTTGGGAAATAAAGCATGTACGAGGAAAGCGATAGCTAGAAGGAGGAAAAACATGTGCGCATGCAAGGAAGACCTAACGATGGTAGGGTTAGGGTTTTGGTAATGTATTGTAATGGCTAAAGAGCCAGTGAACATATAAATATAAATACTTAGGTATCATAGAGGGGGTTGTCTTTGTAAGGGTTCAGATGTTATAGAGATAAGTTTTTATTGTAGAGAGAGTGGTGGTAGTGGACCGAAATGTAATATTTTGTTGTATGAGACATTTTTGTAAGATGTTGAGCTAGAGGGAATGAAGGAGGGTGGATATTGATGGTTGGATCACAGGCGAAGGAGCCTGGTACGATCTAGTCCGCCTCACATAGATCTTATCCAACTGTGAAGGATTGTAAAGTGTGAGGTGTTGTAGATGTAGAAATACTATAATAAAAGAGATGAGAGCCAAATCCTTGTGGACGTAGCCTAGGAGGGGGTGAACCATGGTAACATCTATGTTATGTGATGAATGCATGCATCTATTTATTGTCTTCAGTAGTTATTATTATGCTTAATAAATGAGTTGTTATATTTCCTACTTATTCATGAATGACAATATATTGCGATTACAAGTTATAATAATGGTTCAATATTCAGTTCTCATATATCACACTCAATCATAGGTTGTAAAAACCTGATTATTACAGCCACCCATTAAATCTATCTTGGGTGAGACTGCGCAACGCATTCTGTGTGTTGTGTTACCTACTGGTTTACTAGGGGGGGCGATAGTTTTAGAGGCTTTGTTGGAAACCTAAACAGACATGAACCCTGGGTCACTTATCAAGAACTCAGACATAATAGAATAGTAACCAACAAATGGTTCCATTTTTGTTGGTAGGAACAAGAGAGGATTGAGTAGATGAGATAAGTTGAAGACCTATTGGAGGCACATCAAGAAATTATTAGGGTAAAGAGGAATGAGCCATTAGAAGGGAATGTTGAGACTATGGAATCCCACAAAAGAAGAGATCAAAACTTGGCTAAGAACCAAAGAGATGGAGTTTGCACAGAAATATAACATAAACCCTAGAACAACACCCTGCAAATATCTTGAGAAATACGTGTTTATTGATTTGCATGCAGTCATTTTCTATGATTTTCCACATTTATTGCAAGAGTGGATACTAAGGTTGAAGGATAACCATGCAACAAACTAGATTTGATAGCTAGAGTGGACCCCTGTACAGATCGAGCAGTTACAGAATGTGAACAACAAATTCACCTGTGCAATAGATTTTTGGCTTGACATTATTGTGGCAGGTTTCATAACAGAGTTTGCAATCGACACAGCAAAGTCGTATAGCACAATGGAGCAAGAGTTTATACAAGAACCTCAAGGAAGGTACATTATATCGTTGTATATGTCTATTAAGATACTTCTATATAACAAAAGTGTAATGACTATGGAATCAGACAACTAAATTTCCTTGTTTGCATGGGGGAAGGGGGGAAGCACTGATAGAAAGAGGAGAAATGGAAGAGGATAAGGGAAAGAAGGAGGAACCCTTGGACCTAATCATGATGGATGATGACCAGATCAACCAAATCATGGTGACAATTGGAAAGATGCATAGCAGAGTACCCTACCAATACAAGGTGAATACCAAGAAGAGAGTCGTAGCTGAGGGAAGGATTAGCGAGTGATGAGGAAGAGGTAGAGGATCTCGAATTATGGAGAATATTGAGGAAATATTGTGTGCACCATATGAGAGGAAGACGAGAGGTCCAAGAACGGGAAGCGAAGGCAGAAATCCTATCCATATCAATGTCAGTGTAGAACCCATAAACCCATGTGCGACCAATACACCAAAGAGAACACCATCATTTAGACAACCGAAGTTCATAAGTAGTCATACAATAGGAAGTACATCTGCACAAGGAACAACAATTGGAGGATCCAATTCAGGAAGCACTAGTCAAGTATCTACACCACGCGGAGGTCATAGTTCGACATTTAGAATGGCAGGACACGATCCCACCATCAGTTTACCATAATTTCGAGGAGAATCAATAGAAGACCCTAAGAAATACTTGTTCATTTGTGCAAATATCTGGGAATCAAAATAGATCATTGATGAAGATACCAAACTTGCGTAGTTAGCTATTATGCTAAGAGACCATGCACTAGACTGGTACATGAGTCTTGGTGCAAATAGTGCCCCTGGGACGACAAGGACACTAGAAGACATTAAGAAGTTACGGATAAATGAGTTCTAGAAGATGAGCTCAGAGGATCAATATATGAATGAGATGATAGAAATATGACAGAAACCAGGGGAATTTGTTTGGGAAATTGACCAGCGATTCAAGCGTTTGAAAGGAAAGTTGAAGTACCTCATGACCGATATGAAACACTGACACTTGTTTGTCAATTCACTACTCCCACATTTAAAATAACCATTGCGACAAAATAAGTTCCAGACGCAAGTAGAGGCTCTGTAGGAAGCCCTGCAACTAGAAGAAAACCAGTATTAGTAGACAGACCCATCTATCGAAGAACTAAAGGAGGATCTAAAGAACTTAATGTTTCAGCTAAACTAGAATAAGAATAAGGATAAACAAAAATTCGTTTGGTGTACCACATGCAAGACAGAAGGACACCACAAGAGAGAATGCCCAACATCCGCACAGTATATGGCAGCTGGAATGCCAAATCCATTACCAACAGGAGGACTATGGTGTAAAATCTACAAGAAGCCAGGTCACGATCCTTATCACTACACGATGATGCAGAAATCCCAGATAGTCCCAAAGAATTCATACTGCACCTTTTGCAAGTCCATAGGCCATGACGACAAAGATTGTAGAACTATGGAGTTTATGCGAGAAATGACATCAAATACATATAGAGTGCAGGAAGAAATGATGACTGGGAAATCCACACCTTATTTTAATCAAGTTCCAGCTCCATACAACATTGCGCAGCAACAATATAATAATGCGCAACAACCATATAATAACGCACAACCGTAGTAAAACACAGCACAACCTCATTACAATACCGTGCAATATAATTAGGCACCTTAGTTTAATGCACCGAGAGGAGATCGAGCAGGCTACAGAGGTGGAGGATGAGCGAGAGGAGGTTTTGGATGAAGTAGAGGACCAGTGGTATGTCATAATTGCCAAAAACCTGGACATTATGCAAGAAAATGTTTGCTTCCACCAGCAACATGTATGTATTGCCATGCATCAAATCACGACACAGAAGAATGTCCAACACTATTAGTAAAAATCTAGGAAAAGAGGAACCAGAACAACCAGAATGTTCAGTGGATCTCATTCGAAGCAAGGGATGAAGGACGGAATATCAACATAGTTACCTGCGGAGGAGCTAAAACAGGGAATCACGTAACCCAACAAGAGCCAATACAAAACCAATGGGTGAAGAAGAACAACGAACCTAGGAAACAGTTCGATGCACAGAACGAGAAGGAGATATTTAAGCAAGCATGACAAGAATTTCAGAAGGAGGACATTGCGATGACTTAAACTGTGCAACAAAGCAAGGTAACACCAGAATAAAAAATGCCTCTGTTATTGGATCATACCAATGAGATACATTCCATGAGACAAGTAAGTACAATCAAAGAATTTCTACAATCATGTGTAAAAGTATTAAATGATCCATCATCTATGAATATATTGCAAAACATACAAGAAAAATGTAGTATGGAGACAAGAAAAACTAGAACAAAAAACATTCAATCACCTACCTACTAGGAGAAGAACAAGTAGGGAGTTCAGACTGAATGAAAACATTGGAGACTTAAACATGGGAGACATCATACTAGATTTGGGATCCGAGGTCAATGTATTACCAAATAAGACATGACAATGCATGGGAGATCCCACATTAGGATATTCATCAGTTCAACTAAAACTAGCAAACCAACACAGAGTCTTACCCATCGGTATATTGCAAGGAGTAACAGTAGACCTAGATGGGGTGCATACTAAAGCAGATTTTGAATTCATTGAAATAGTGGATGGCACAACACCATACCCAAGATTTCTTGGTCTGGATTGGATGTTTGACAACCAGGGCATAATCAACTTGAAGACTAGAAAAATGACATTTGAGTCAGGAGAATATAGGGTTATCTTGCCATTAGACCCATCAAAAGGGGAGATATTTGTAGAACCTACTTGCCTGGACTTAGAGGAAATTCACCAATTGTACAGAACAACTGCATGCAATGAGGATTACATAAACCCAACTGCAGATGCGATACTCAGTTGGCGGAGAGTTACTTCATGTGCAACAGACTCAGATACCAATTTAGAAAACTGGCAACAATGATTACATGAAGTGTCCATGAGAAGATGTGCAAGAATAGACCATGCAGTAAGATGGGTAGGCACATAAATAAGGGAACCACCTAGTTTCCATAGAATAAATGATTTGGAAACATTTTTGGCACAGTATGGAGACGAAGTGTTAGAGAATTAGATATTGTTCGCACTTGATATAGCACTTAAGGCCACACCTGCAAGATGGTCAGGCACACACAAAGAGACAATCACAGATTGGTACCAATGTAAGTGGTTAATGCACATAAGGTTCAGCGCAGAACATAAAAACAACAAGCAGTATAAGTATGATGGACAAGGGGCACTAGGGGAACACTTGGAGGAGTGCATAACCCTGTGGAAAATGACACCCCCATAGGAATGGCCTCATCATTTTATACACGCCCTAGAGGGCATACCAACGAACTAGTATACAGATCAGGAATTGTGCAAAGTAACTGGGACCTGCACGACATTGCAACAGAATTTTCAAGTCACTTTCTCATTCGAGCATGAGAACCCCAACATAGATGTCTCTCTTAAACAGATAAGAGGAGTGATATTCATCAAAGAACCAGAAGTAGAAATTATCACATAAGAACAACAAAAAAACAAACAGACAGTCAAGGAACTGTTGTCATGTTACCATGTGTAAGAGGAAGCACCAGAAGAAGATGACCTGCGCAATATTCAGATAGAAGAAGCAGAAGGATAAAGAGATGTGGAGGGACCACCTATAGAATCAGAAGTGATTTCCACGCCGGTCAAGGTAAATAAATTCAACATTGAGACAGCTATGAATCCCAAAATAGCCAGCATTGGAGATTACTAGGATGAACAAACGGTTGAAAGCATAACATATATATTGCGTGAATACAACGACTTGTTTCCCACAAAATTTATAGAGATAAAGGGTATAATAGGAGAGCTAAGAGAAATGAAGATACCACTCAGACCTAAAGTGAGATCGATCAAACAACGACTATATATATTGAATCCAATATATAAGAAGAAAGTCAAAGCTGAGATTGATAGGATTCTCTAAGCCGAAATCATAGAACCGGTCGAAGAATTAGAATGGATAAGCCCGATGGTAGTGCAGGACGAGAAACAAGGAGGGATCAGGATATGTGTCAACTTGATGAAGTTGAACAACGCATGCCTACATGAACCATTCCCTACACCATTCATGGATGAAGTGTTAGAGAACGTAGGAGGACATGAAGCTTACTCATTCACTGATGGATTCTAATACTAGCACCATATCAATATAGCACAGGAAGATAGATACAAGACCACGTTTGCGACATAATGGGGAGGCTACCAATACACAATCATGCCGTTTGCACTGAAGAATGTGCCATCAATCTTTTCCAGAGTAGTCATTGTTGTATTTAGGGAGTTCATCCACTAGTTTATCGAAGTATACTTGAATGATTGGACAGTCTATATTTAATGAAAAACATGTAGAAGTCTTATGACTAATGTTAGAAAGATGTAGATAGTGTTGGACACACCTACCACACTTAGAGGGGGGGTGAATGAGT
>SNQJ01S0004246.1:113193-123532 GCA_010110895.2 Picea sitchensis
GTATCAATGACAACTCATTGATCCATCTTCATCTATGCATTCTCATCAAGGACAATACATATTATATTACATAAATCATCAATCAATCAATATTTTGACATCAATCAATCAATGACATCAATCAATCAAACCATTGGCATCAATGACAACATGATCCAACAAATAGTGCCAGATATCACTGAACATAAATAAATTCATATTTGAAACACCGTTTTGGATACTATTGGGATACATAGTATGCAAACAAGGTTTACTAGTAGATCCTGCAAAGATTGCAATAATTGTTGACTTACCACCACCAAAAAAATTTCGTCAGCGAAAAGAGACGTTAGGACACACATGATACTACAGGAAATTTATCAAAGGATATGCACATATTACTGCACCAATGGAAAAATTGTTAAGGAAGGATACAAAGTTTCAGTGGAAGGATGAGTGCGAATACGGTTTGGATACCTTGAAGGAAAAGATGGTCATCGTGCCGATATTAGTATTTCCATATTGGGAGAAGACATTCCACATGCATGTAGATGAATTAGCCATAGAACTTGGAGCTATCTTGGCATAGCCAGGATTGGGAGACTTGGATCACCCCATAGCCTTTGTGAGCATAAATATATCAGAATCAACACAAAACTACAACACCACAGAGTGAGAAGGCCTAGCTATGGTCTACGCACTACATAAATTTAGACATTATTTATTCAGAAAACAATTTAAGATGTTCACAGATCACTCAGCCCTGAAATACCTAGTCAACAAACCAATGTTGGGGGGGATAATCTTTCGATAGTTATTGCTATTTCAAGAATTTGACTTTGAATTAATAGTCAAGCCAGGAAAACTGAATGCAGGACCTGACCACTTATCAAGAGTCACAAATGGAGAAGAACCTACGAATTTAGAAGACAACTTTCTAGATGAAAATTTATTCTCAGTCCAAATCGTCGATGAATACTTCATAGATATCATTCAATAATTGAGCACAGGTATTGTGCCACAAGAATATAGCACCATGCAGAAGAAAAACTTAGTAGTTCGGGCTGCAGACTATTAACTGGTCGCTGGACACTTATACATAATGGGCATAGATAACATCTTGCATAGATATGTGTTAGAACACGAAATACCAAGGGTGTTAGCAAAATCCCATGAGGGGATCACAGGAGGACATTACACAGGAAAATCTACCACACAGAAGGTATCACGCGCAGTACTGTGGTGGCTAATCATTCATTGAGACTCGAAGGAGTACTGTCAAATATGTGATGTCTGTCAATGGGTAGGTAAACCCAACAGAAGGGACAAGATGTCGTTAAGACCACAGATAACATTGCAGGAATTTGATAAGTGGGCAATATAATTTGTGGGACCAATCAACCCACCAGCAAAAATAATAGGATCTAGGTACATTATCACCGCGACGGAGTACCTAACAAGATGGGCGAAAAACGCACTAGTGAAGGATTGCAGTGCAGAAACAACAACACACTTCTTATTTGAACAAGTGATCACTAGATTTGGATGCCCAAGAGTTTTGATGAGTGACCAAGGCATGCACTTTATAAACAACACCATCAATGCTATGACTGAAGAGTTTGAAGTCCATCATCATAAGAGCACACCATATCACCCACAATAAAATGGCATAGTGGAAGCATTCAACAAAATCCTGGAGAACGTACTCACAAAGATTTGTAACGTCAACAGGGGCAGCTGGGATCTCAAAGTACCAGTATTATTATGGGCCTACAGGACTACGTGTAAAAATTTGATAGGGCACACACCATTTAAACTGGTCTATGGCTAAGAAGAAGTGGTGCCATTAGAATTCTTAGTACCAATCTTGCACATAGTAGCAATTACACAAATGACAGAATGAGGCACAATACAGGAGAGACTGAACTAGCTAATGACCATGGAGGAAGATCGAATCTTAGCAGTATTTCACCAACAAGTTTAGAAAGGAAGGGACAAATCTTGGCATGATAGACACATCAAGAACAAAACTTCCAAGGAAGGATATCTAGTATTAATGTATGACAACAAATCATTACAGCACCTAGGAAAGCCAAGAATGCACTGGCTATGACCGTATGAAGTACAATTGGTCACATATGGAGGAGTTGTACAATTGAGAGACTTATCAGGCGTAGAACGTAGAGGGATGATCAATGGGAGCCGACTGAAGCTGTATAAGGACAGTCGACCACCGACCGCGCAGTAAAAAAAAAAAAAAAAAAAAACATGCAGAATGTTAAACAGTACCAACAGAGGAAAAGTGAACCGAAAGAGCATGCACACTTAGGAATAAAAACTCAGTGAGGAGAAAGACAATGACCACGTACAAAGGAAAACAAGCAGGAAACGAAAATACAACAAAAGAAGTACAAAAAGAAGGAGTCATGCAGAATTAAAGGACCGATGGTATGCCACATTAATCACGCCAACTGGAAGCGACAAGGAAAAGTAATGTCAAGTATGAAAGAACCAGAGGTGCATTGAACCCACAATTAAGAAATCATCCTCGACAAGTTTCATGCAAAGCCCATATAACACACGAACATGGGAACAAAGAGTCCATTTGAAATAGGAGAGCAGACAGAGACCGATAGAGGTTAAGGAGCACGGAGCCGAGTTCATAGAGGTCATAGAGACCATCCAAACTTAGCAAATGTTCGACAGTCACTGCCATGGCACCACCAAAGAAAGAAGAAGAAAGCCAGAGGCGAGACCAACCAGATTTAAAACTAGGTCACGGGTATAGTTGGAAGAAAGTGAACAACAACCGTTGGAGATCATCAATGTTGATGAAATCCCATCCCCAGACACTACACCAGTGAACCCCACACCTGTAATGGAATAAACACAACAGCCATCACTAGAGGGCACGGACATAGATAGATCAGCAGAGGTACAAGACTAGTAGAACCAAGACATAGAAACCATGAAGGAGTCACAACCAAAGAACACCGAAGTAGCTTCGATATTCAATGGAAAGATGACGAATTAGGAAGTAGAAATTGAGCCAGACGAGTCTCAAACAACCATATCAGATCACCCACCGGAAGGAACAGTCAAAGATGTTACAGGTTGGTCAGAATGGTATTTGAAAACACAAACAGGAGTCATTGGAACCTCGAGCTATCCACCATCGCCGAAGAAAGAGAAGCAGTAGGTTCCTAGGTCACCTCGCAAGAAACCCATTGTAGCCCTCATTCTACCGCGTATTAGATAGGCTATGGGTGGAATCATACTTATTGGGTCATATTGACAAGATAAAATACTCGGACCACGATGTAGCAGACATAGATAAGTGATGCAACACCCCCACCTCAGCAGGTTCTGCTTGACCTCCTGCTCTAAGGATTGTTCTTAATATCCCCTTGAGCCGAGATGGCTCTCTGATTCCTAGATGGAATATCCGTACTTGTAACCACAGGTCCTTCTTAAGAGATATGCCTATGCAGCAAGCACTAGGCGTGAACTCTGAACCATGTGACCAATTGATGTGACCAAAACCTTTCTTCGAAAAGGTAATTCATGAATCGCGATTTCAAGGGTATTGGCGTGATACAACCCAACACTCTACATCCAAAAAAACCTGAAACCTGATGTGGGACCTCTCTCCAGGACTAGATCTAACGGTCCTGTGCCTTCTCCTCGATCGATGACCATGATCGTGTCATGACTTCGCCTTTCACGATATTGAGACAACTTGTGTAACACCAACCAACTACTCCAACTCCCGACTCTTGAAATGCCAAGATCTGAAATCAAGAAATCAACAACTCTCATTGATCCAGATCTAACAGATACTATTCCTCCTGGGATTGTGAGTGCTGAAAAGTTATTATCCTTATCCTTCCCGTTGATCTACTAGATCCAACGTCTTATGGAATTTCGGTATTCCTCTCTCCGAGAAATTCCACCGTCAGTTCAGATTTTCAATGGCTCCAAGCCAAAGGACTTCGCGTCAATTCTTCTAGGGTCAATCTCTGTGAGGTGACTTCAACCTTCTACTTTTCCTTCAAGTCCCTTGAAGTCTTTATCCCTTCTGAGCTTGAATTCTACGACAAACTCAAGAATTCCAAGGGTTCTTTGCGCATGCTCCTTGTGGAACTCACAACAACCTATGGTTGTTGAACTTGATTCTCTGTGCACTCCTTGCGAAAGAGTTCTTCAACCTCACACTTAGGTTGGTAAAGTATGAAAATTCACCCAGCCTGCGCACACCTTGCACAGCTCTGTGCCTATACTTGCACTTTTGCTGGTATGAGAACAATGGTATCTCTCCTGAGCTTTTTTGAGGTGAAACACAAAATCTTGTCAATGCACTCTTTGTGAACTTTCACTGCACTCCTTGCAGGAATTCTCAAGACGAGAAACAATTGAAACTCATTCTCTCCCTCTCAAAGAATTCATACATTCAACATGAAATCATACATACACACAACATTGAAACAAATGCATAACAGAGACCGGAATTAACTGTAAACATACCATTTAATAGATGTAAACAAAATTCATAAAAACCATGAAATTTGGATCGAAGCTTCCTTATATTAATCCAAGTGCATCTATACATGGGTTCTATAGCATCAACTCTATGCTTATACACTCTTGTACATTCTCTTTTCTTCTATTCTCTTTCTCTATAGCTCTCTAATTCTTACAGTGAGAATAATAATACAATACATGTGAGGGATCTTTCTAGAGTTTTCCCTCATACGCTCTAAGCTATCAAATCAAAATAAAAGCTACAACTACTTTACATTTAATACAATAAATGCCTCCAAAAACTAGATGAGAGAAACCACTCATTATCTTCATTACAACTCAAAACATAAATGTGAATGCATCCCTTTCAACACATTACATTAATGCTTTATCCTTTCAAATTCAAAAAATCTTTCAAAATGCACGTTGGTGCATATCCAGTTGTCCCCCACTTGCATGTGCTTATGATGCTCCTGCATCATACTCCCTTGGCTGAAAAAATTCATGAACTCATGTCCATGAGCTCCTACATGATCTGTCCATGTTTCTGGATCTCCGCTTTGCTTTCCCAACTAGCATCTTCAATTGGGTTTCCCTTCCATTTTATCAAATACTCAAAATATTTCTTCCTTCGGGTCTTCTTGCTAACTCTCTGATCAATGATCCTTTCCATCTGCGTATTTTCAGCTACAGGCAGTTGTTTAACCCATTGAATTTCTTTCTAATTCTCTGCTCCATCTAGTTCATCTGCTCTGTAAGGGTGCAAATATGCTATGTTAAATATGGGTGATATGCCCACATCATATGGCAATTCGATCTCATAAGAATTTGCTTCGAATTTCCTTATGATTTTACATGGCCTTATCTTTTTCATCTCCAGTTTATTATATGTTCCCCTTGTGAATCTTTTCTTCCTCGGGTGAGCTAAGACCAAATATCCCACTTCGAACTGAAGTTCTCTTCTATGATGATCTTCTCTACATGTGTATTCCTGGTTAGAATTCTTTAACCTCTCTCTGATTTTGCTGTGGAGCTCTTGCATCTCTGTTGCAAAGTCTTCCGCTCTAGCACTTCTGAACTCACTCTGCTCTAAGTATCTCAACTCATATACTCCCCTTGGCTGCATTCCATACATTATCTGGAATGGGATTTGTCCGATGCTCCTGTTTGGTGAATCGTTATATGCAAATTCTGCTTGTGGCAGAATCTGATCCCACTGACTGTGATGTTCAACTACTAAACTACTCAACAAATCTCCCAAACTTCTATTTACTACCTCAGTCTGTCCGTTCGTCTGAGGGTGATATGTTGAGCTAAAAGATAATTTAGTTCCCATCTTCTTCCACAGTGTCCTCCAGAAATGACCAACAAATTTGGTATCCCTGTCTGAAACAATACTCTTGGGTAAGCCATGAAGTCGAACAACTTCTTTAAAAAAAAGTTTGCAATGTGAGTTTCATCACTAGTTTTCTGACATGGAATGAAATGTGCCATTTTGGAAAATCTGCCGACTACCACGAAAATGGAATCACAACCTCTCTGTTTCCTTGAAAGTCCTAACACAAAAACAAAAACAACGAAAATAATTCCATGTACTCATGCATGATATTCAACACATGCATTTGTCCACGATCTGAGAGGTCTCAAGGGATGAAATCATTGTGTAATACTACTTGTAGCCTATAACCAGCACCACTCTTGATAGAAATACCATCAAGCATATAAATGTAGGAATAAAAAATTCCCTAAATCTGATGTTTATGGTAACATCATATCTTTTTTTATGTTGGTAATTTAATGGCATAGTATCACTTTATAAATTAATATCTTTGGTTTTCTTCATTTTTTTGAACTATTTTTTTATGTATAATTTTTTAATTATATTTTCAATTTATCCTCATATTTTATAATATATATTAATTATATATTTTTAACATAATCAATATCCTTATAAATTTCTAATACAGTATGAGTGAGTGTAATAGTTAAGAACATGTGTTTCCTTCTACAAGGTTAGAAGTTCAAATCTAGAGGGAGGTAGGATATGTATACCTCCATAGACTTTACCAATCAAATCTGAGAAGGTATCGTACTATAAACAAGGGGATCTCATACTATGTACAACATCATATGCATGGCTTTTTCCCTCAAACATATAGGGCTAAAGTGTTACAACCATATGATTGTGCTATCTTTTAGGCAATATTTACCCTATGTAGTGATTTGTGCAATATACTAATTTTTTTAACTTTTGTTTACCATGCTTAGTACCATTATATATAATTGATTTTGAAAGGTCGCGTATACATTATCAAATTCCATTTATAAAATAATATTGATTTTTATTTTTTTTTAAATTTACTGCTAGGAAAAAATATTTGTTTTTTAATGTATAATTCTCATTCTTTGGATTGTCATAAAAGAAGTATACAAAATTAATTTTAAAAAAAGAAATATTTTTTTGATGTATAATTTTGATTATGTTTATTGTCAGAAAAGAAGTATACAAAAATCTTGATGTTGTTCAAACTCTCTATGAGTATATGAAATATTTGTCCTTTAAAGCTAAAAGCTGACACATATCTCAGAGTAATATTATGTACTATACAAAATGCCATCTGTTGATTTTTCCTATTTTGACAATTATGAAGTGGGATTGAGATCTTCAAGCCTGGTGTTATCCCTTAGGTTGTTCACAACATGGCCACTTGAAATACCTTGAAGGGTATACTAACCTTTGAATATAAGTTATTTAATAAGGGGTAATGTATGTTTGTATGAACCCTTTCTCCCAATCCAAGGATCAAGCCCCACCTAAAGCTTTTCCCCCTTACCGACATGCCAAATCAACCATTTCCTAATATGGGGAAAGGCTATAGTAGTGGCTTTCTATATAATCAATGAATTCTAATATTTTTTTATTATGTTCCAAGTCCATTCCTCAAAGGAGTTGAGAGAGTTATTTTTCCTTTACGATTTATACCCAAAGACTCTATTCTTAGCAGCAAGATATTTTGTGAAAATGAACAAATTTTTTGTTGCCCATCCTCTTTCACTTTTTGGAACAGAAATTTTCTTCTAGAAGACCAACAACATACATTTCTTTTCTCATACCCCAGACCAGAGAAAATGATTCCATAATTGTTTGATTCACCAAAGGACACGTTTTAGGATCCAATCTAGGGACATCCAATAAAGTAGGATGGCCTTGAGGTAGGGTTTAAAGGAGACTAATCACCCTCCATGGGAAAACCATTTGTTACACCAATTGTTGATTTTGTTTTCAATCTTTCCAAAGATCCATTGTTAGTCACCCTTATGGTAGAGGATAGGTTTTAAATGGAATCTTAGATATTTTAATCTTATATCAAAGGATATTACAAGAAAGGAGAATATGTAATTTATATAGAGTTTATCATGCTTAAAGAGACCCTAGAAGGATATCACTGATTTAGACAGGTTAATCTTCATGCTTGAGGATGCACAAAAGATATCCATGATCTTTTTTAGTTTATCCACCAATCTTTTGGAACCATCACACAATATAAGTATGTCATAAAAAAAGAAGTAATTGAGAAATATGACAAGTTCATCCTATTAAAATACCTATAAAGGTGCCATATGTTGGGGCTTCTCTAACAGATCTATTTAATCCTTTAGCTACAAAAAGGAGGAGGATTCAACATAGTGGAAAGCCTTGTCAAATTCTTCTTTCAAGTGTAAAAAATGATGACGCTTCTCCATTGATTACCGCATTGAAGGATACCAATCTTGTGTAACCCATTATCCATGAAACAAATTGAAAGATGAAGTCCATATGGATGACGATGAGATGAAAGAATAATCAATTTTTCGTGTCGAATTATTTTGAGTGATCCACTTTGACTATCATTTCCTTTAAATTCTTAGTTTTTATTGAGTGGAATCCTTCTTAGGAAACCCCTAAAACCTCATGTATTTATTTTCCTTATGGAAAGTTGAATTTCTCATGGGATATTTGTCATGAAATAATCTCCTTGAATCTTCTAGAGATTATTTTTTAGATGGTCTTGTAAATGCTCTTGCAGAGTTAAATGGGTTAAAATATCTCATAGTGCATTGGATTGTTAGCCTTTGATCAAAATCTTGACCAGGGGTCAAATTTTAGCTCAAAAATAAACATTCTAGGAATCACTTCAAATCAAACAAGAGCGTAGGCCTTATCGTTGCAAACCCAACGCAACTCATTTCGTCTCAAACGGACGTCGGGAGTGAGAGATATCACGATCTGTTCGAATCGTCAAACAGGTAAAAACAATGACGCTGACTGTGCAGTCCGTACAGGCTGACGTGGCAGAGGTGACGTGGCTTGACCGTACGCTAATGTGGCAGAGGTGATATGGCAGAGCTGAGTTGACAGATTTGGGCAAATCCCAGTGCGACACGTGGCAGTTATTGGGCAAATGGCATGGTTCCACGTGGCCCAGTCATGGGCTGCCACGTGGCACCCCTTTATTGGCTAGTGGTTTGTTATTCAAAATTTTATGGAATCCATGGGATTCGAACCCTGGACCTCCCCCACCGGTTAAGCTTTAACAAAGTCCGCGCGACCACTATACCATGCATTGTTTCTTATCAACTATATGTTTTTAAAAATATATATGTTTGAATTATATTCATATGGCGTGAGGGGTCGGGCCGGGGCTTAGCGCCAACCCGCGGTCCTTTGTATTATACCATGTGACCATTGTATGCACGGGGAGCGCGTGATTTGTTTTAATTGCGGTTTTATATACAACACCATATGACCACATATGGAGTGCACGCGGGAGTTTGATTTTGGGTTGGTTTTTAAAACGGTTTTTCCCACCAACCATTTGCCGCCACTTGTCACACATTTATTCACCAATGTAACTCAGCCCTTTTCCTAGTTGTGCATGGTCGTATGGAGGATCTTGTGATCGTGGCCTAGGCGGTTAGGGGTTGGATGGGCCCTAACTGTTCGACGATTTGCACCATTTTTCGGTTACACGCAGGTGCTGGGTTTAAACACGCGTTGTGGAGCGTGTTCTGGGTTCAAGCACACAGAGGTGCGTTTTGGCGAACCAGAGCCAGCAAGCTTGAAGGAAGAGGATGGCAGGAGGCCTATATTTCTCATTTTTTGGCCGATTGAGGTGTCGTAAAAGCCCAGCTAGGGGTTTTTGGACGTCCTGAATCCATTGGCACTTTTATCAAGGCCATTTGAAGACTTATTTTGTAGGTTTTTAACCATTGAAGTTTCAGGAAGCTCCAGGGAGCTTGAATCCCTCATTGATTGAGGACATTTTTTGGTGAGCCTATGTTTGTTTTATGTGATTGAATAATCATTTTTGGCTAATTATTATGCAATGAACACATTGGGATAGGTTTCAAAGGCTTTTGAGGACTTTTACAGGTGTTTTTTCCAAAGAGAAGCTTAGTGAAGCTTATGGCCACATGTAGAAGAGGTCATGCCCGGATGAGCCATGATCCGTTTTCAGAGTTTTATTAGTCATTTTTGGGGTTTTTATGTGTTCTGATCCCAATGGTACAGTCTATTTTTCCATTGGAGTTGAGTAGCAGCTTGTAAAATAACTTTTGACAAATTAATCCCAGGGAGCCAAGTCCATTGATGGAGGCTCAAGGAGATGTAGCCCAGAGAGGGGTGAACTCCTTTATCATGTTGTTCTGATTGTGAGTTTGATGGTTTATTTGCTGCAAGTTGTGTTGATGTGTATTTATTTCAAGTACATATTTAACCATCTAAAAGAACATTTCCTCACACATAAACATTCAAAAGAAGATTCATAAACTTAACACATGATTTTATCTTGCATATTTT
>SNQJ01S0004247.1:0-23925 GCA_010110895.2 Picea sitchensis
TATACATGATGGTGATCTTGTTAATGGCTCTTGAGTCTGTACACATCCTCCATCCTCCATCCTTCTTTGGACTCAACACAGTTGGTATTACATATGGACTCAAGCTCTCTCTGACCAAACCCTTATCCAACAATCCCTGGACTTGGTTATTCACTTCCTCCTCTTGGGGTGTCAATCTATATGTTGATTTGTTTGGAAAGATTTCTCTTGGTATCAAGTCAATATGGTGACTGATACTTTTGATGGGTGGAAATGAGTTAGGCAGCTGATCCACCACTATGTCAACGCAGTTTTCCAGCAATTCCTGAACTTCTTCAGGCAACTCATCCATCAATGTGCTTATAAGGACAACTCTGGGTTTCCTCACCACAATGAACTGCATCTCCTATTCCTCCTTGACTTCTTTCAAGAGTTCTTTCCCACTCATGAGAAGTATGCTTGTGTTAGCTTCCTCTTTCACTTTCTTCTCCTCTATTGGTAGAAACATGTGTGTTCTACCACTCTTCTCCAATGTGTATGTATTTTTCCTCCCATCGTGGATGACATTCCTGTCAAACTGCCATGGTCTTCCCAACAAAATATGGCATACATCCATGATTACATCACATAGAATTTCATCTCTATATCCTCCTATCTTAAAATTAACCAAGCATTGTTTAGTAACTGTTACCTGGTGTCCTTTCTGCAACCATGAGACTTTGTATTGCCTCGGATTTCCAGTTGTCTCCAGCTCCAATTTCTCCACCATCTCTGTGGATACTAGGTTATTAGTGCTCCCACTGTCAATTATCACCTTGCATACTCTGTCCTTAGTCTTGCAAGTTGTTCTAAAGAGATTGTTCCTCTGCACTGGTTTCTCAACTTCTGCTTCTGGTTTTAAGATAACCTTCCTCAACATCAAGGATCTTCCATCCTCTGCTCCTTCTTCTTCAACATATCCTCACTGTGCTTCTAAAATGTGAGCTTCTCCTCCTTCTTTATTTTTTTCGGGGAATTCCCAAGACATCTTTTTTTCCACAGGCATAACATCTTATGTCTCCTCCTCCTCTTCTTCCTCATCCTCTATAAGAATTTCTTCCACCACCCTGTCTTTCTCAGGAACTTCCTCCTCTTTTTGAGTGAATGTGTGGTTTATCAGCCTCATCCTTATACTGATGTTTTCTATCACGGTTAAATCCCTTACCTATGTTTGGGACCGATCTTTTACCTCTTCCCCGCTGGCTTTTCTTTTTGGCCAACTTTTCCTCTGCCTTCAATGCAAACTAATAAGCATCCTCTACTTTCCTTACTGACATAATACTGAGCTCATCCTAGATTTCATATCTCAGGCCATTTATATGTCGGGCTACTTTTTCTTTGTCTCTCTCCCTTTGCCCAGTTTTGATGTTTAGCCTATATAATTCCTTTCTATACTCTTTAACTATCATCCCTTTCTGCCTCAGGTTCTGCATCTTCCTGAATAGATTGATATGATAATCCTTGGGCATGAACTTAGCCTTCAGCTTGGATACCATTCTATCCCAACTCTTTATCTTTTTCTTGCCTTTTATTCTCCTCTTAGCCTGTGGTTCATCCCACCACAGTGTTGCATGTCCCTTTAGTTTGGTGATAGCTTGCTTCACCTTTCTCTCTTCATCTACATCTTCATAGTCAAAGTGTCTATCCATGGATCTTATCCAATCCAACTGTTCTTTAGAATCCAAATTTCCTTCGTACATCGGAACCTCTATCTTGTCTCTGCCTCTCAATATGGCAACTGCTCTTAGCAAGAGTTCCTTGACAACCTCCTCTCCTGCATCTTCTTCGACGACATTCTCGCCAATAGCTTATTTGCTTTCTACATCGCTGACATCTCTAGTGTCAGGTGATCTCCTTTGCACTGCTTCCATCACCTCTAACCTTGCACGAAGTTCTCGCATCTCCCTTTCTACAACTCGATTGGATAAAGGTTGCTCTCCCTGTCTCCTCGACGACATTGTGTCGACTATCTGTCACACATAGAGTACAACTCCAAGTTATTTTGTCTCCTCTATCTGGTTTCTGCAAGAAAAAATTTAGCCTCTGATACCCCTTGATTGTATCAGACTATCTCATCCTCTTATTTCTGCTGTCTACAGAAAAAAACTCATTATGATACCACTTGATGCAGAAACCCTCCCCTACTAAGGGTTGCACAACCTCCCAATCTAGGATAGATCAAGAATTCAAGTCATATTGACTCTTCAGGCCTCTGCTAGACCCAAAACTCACTTACACAGGTCCTTTCTCCAATGGCGTCATTCGTATGAGATCCACGGGCCTTCCCCTTGGCATTGTTTAGGTCTCAACGTCAAACGGGCGCTAGCTCCATTCTGCTAAGCCGTGTTCCCTCAACTATGTCCATGCACTTCAAATGGAAAGAACGTCGCGATTTCGCATCTTGCGACTCTAGGAGGACTACTACCTCTATTTCCCTGGCAGCCAAAATCATGATGACCCAAGATCTATGGCCCAGATTTTCCCTTGATCAACGGCTGTGATCAAGTCGGATTTTCGCGTTTCGTGATTTCAGGTTTCGTGAAATCGAGAGGTTTGTCACCTCGAGTCTCCCGATCCTCTAAATGCTGACATTTCTCCCTGGATTTCAATGGTCCAGATATCCCCTTGATCAACGACTGTGATCAAGTTGGTGTTTCATGTTTCGTGACGTCACATTTCTTGAAATCGAGAGGTTTGTCACCTCGAGTCTCCTAATCCCCAAAATGTCGATATTTCACCCTGGACACCAGTAGTCCAAATCTCCCCTTGATCAATGGGTACGATCAAGTCAGCGTTTCATGTTTTGCGACTTCGTGTTTCATGAAATTGAGGGGTTTTTCATGTCGAGTCTCCTGATCCCCAAAATGTCGATATTTCTCCATGGACGCCAATGACTCAGATTCAGTCACCGGTTTGAGTTTCACAAATCCTTGGTGCTCTATTCCTTTGAATCCTCTAGAGTAGGAGTCAGTGAAATGCTTATGGTTCACCACGCATCCTTCCTGATGGATGGTTCCAATTCTCCGATGTTCAGATCGAACGACTAAATCCTCTCCTCCTTCTCACTTATGTTTTCCTCGGACTTAGAATATTTCTAAGAGCTCAAAAAATTTTAATCTTTCCCCCTTCGACACTCAATCGAACCTCATCTCTGTGCGCCCCTCGCAACATACCTTTACACAAGAGTTTAAGTTCTCGTGGATGATTGTGCACGCCTTGCACCAGTCTCTTTTCACTCCTTGCAAAGGGAAAGTTTTGTATCGCCTCTTCTGAGCTTCAGAACTAAAACTGGTTCCACCAAAACACTTCTTGCGTTCCGTATGCACACCTTGCACTACTTCAACAAAAGAGAAACAATTGACACTTATCTTAACATTCACAGTTCCATCCACTCACAATGAAAATCACTCATTCACTCATGAAAGCGTAACAACAAAGAATTGCTAACATTATCCTCACCACACCTTGGATCAATTTTCCTCTGTTCTATTCAGAAGTGAAAAATGGCTACAACTATAAATCAAAAACTAAAAACAGTAAAAAAAAACTCAGAATTCTCCTATGAACTAGCTTTTACTTGCAATTATCTGCGATCAGTTTACAGCCGTCTGCAACCAACTACCAATCGACTAGCCTCATTTGGGATTACAAAGCATATTTTTAACTGAGAGGATTCTTAGGGTCTCTCTGACAACGTGTCTAATCTAAGACTATCGTAACGACTATCTAGATCAGTCACATTCCAGAGCCATAGTTGAAACTCCCACTTCACTCCAGGCATGCCTCCAAAATTTCCCAGCCTGATTTCAATCATGCCTCAAAGGATTAATTATGGCATTGAGTTAAGGCACCTTCAAAATGTCTGTTGTAACTTCCAGCATTGAGCTCTTGTAGATATTCCCAGACGTTGATGGGTCTTTCTCTGTGCGAATGACAGTGATGCTCTTGCATCACTTTGACCAACCCCCCACTCAAATTCAACTTGAATTTGGGGGTCAATTCGACTTGTGAGATGAANCCAGCATTGAGCTCTTGTAGATATTCCCAGACGTTGATGGGTCTTTCTCTGTGCGAATGACAGTGATGCTCTTGCATCACTTTGACCAACCCCCCACTCAAATTCAACTTGAATTTGGGGGTCAATTCGACTTGTGAGATGAAACAGAAGGGGGTGGGAGGTCGACTAGAATCATTAATGCTCCATTCTAAAGTGTGTGTGGCTTTTTGCGTCCACATTCGTGCATCGATTGCATGTGCTCTTTTTCAACGTTTTCGACCGGCGCACATGCACACGCTTCCTGTGTATTATGAGTGCATGCTGATTTTATAACCAGTTGTATAGTTTGTGCCCTTTGGAAATGCATTTTTGGGCCATGGATGAACTAATATCCATTTTGGATATGCTGGATTCCTGTAACCATTTGTGGATGAAATTTCAGTGATAACATATTCCCCTTGATGTGTGAGGTTAGGAGCATACTTATAGTTGAAATAAATCAATGTTTCTTCTACTAAGAGTACCATTGTAAGAAAGAGTGTTGAGAGGGATTGCAAGAGCGACCCATTTGAGAGAGAGAGGGGAACTTGTGGAACCCAAACCTTTCACTAGGTGTGGAAAAAAAAATTGTGTACAAACGAGGCGGGCATGCCCCATGCTCATGTTATGTAACTCAAAAATGTATAAGACAATAACTGAAGCTATATGTTGATGTAGATAACTGTAGCACACTTCGGGGCGGTTTGATAATGGCATAGGACAGTTCTGATGGTGAAAAAACTTTGAAAAGAGGCGATGACACCTCTAAGAAGTGTCGATAATTCGTGGGCATTTGATAGCCCAACAAATTTCAAAGGTCTTCAGAAAATATAAAAACAACTGCAATAGTCGCAAAGTAAGACCCACCGTAACATGAGATAGTGTTGAAGTCAAATGTTATGGGGGTCAACGACAGCAGAGAACAATGGTGGGTTTCCCTATGCCTTCTGAGACTCCTCATTGTAAAGGGAATGAGAGTCAAGATATTTTCGCCCTTCTGGAAACTGTGTTGATGTCGACAGAAAGGGAGACGCGACTCTAAGAAGCAAAGGGCTTCATGAAATATATGGAATGAGATCAGGAACTGATGAGGTACATGGACGAAGTCAAGATGCGGTGGGACTCAAGACTTCCCTTGGTTGGGGACATATGTAAAGTATGAGTGGCAACAACCGTGAAACTAAATCTAGCACTAGGGGGATGACTAGACGTGGGTTAAAGTGTGACAAAGGCATGAGAAGGTGGAAAAATGTAGATATCAAAGATATATGGATTGTGGGATACTCGGGGTTTATGGACTATGTCAAAAAGGGTAGGAGAGAGTGAATGCCCCAACCAATGACGACATGGGTTTCTTTGCCAGAAAAGAAGGTCGCTAAAGGACATAATAAAAAACTATTTAAATGCTAGAAAGAAAGGCTTTGTACAATTACCAAATAAATAAAGAATAATTTGGGATGAGTGTGCAGATACAGAAAATGGGTGCCCCAGTGTAAGATGTCTTGGCCTATAAGGGAACAAGTTGTAGAGAAAACCTGGTGGAGGGTGGGGGGGGCCATAGGTGGGTTTCTATATGAGGTAAATGAATGGAGGGAAATCTGCAGATGAGTAAACTGACTAAGGATGAGATGGGGGGCTAATGATGTTGCGGAGGTGTAGGGAAATGATAACCATGAGGAGATAGTCAAGGATTCCATAGGGAAAGATAGAAAAATGAAGAGAAGGACTATGTGGTTGATTCTTGAACATGTGTAATACTATCAGGACTCCCATCCCTAGGGGGTGAAAGAAGCATGAGTTCCAACAAGGGGACTATAAATGGGACAACTCATGTAGGGGAGAGTGCTACCAGGTGACAATACTGAAAATGCAGCAGAGGTGAGAATACTACAGATCCGGATGGGGGTTTCCTATAGGGAAATGTCGGAGGATGTGATTGGGAGATGCAATTGATATTCAAAGGGAATGAATACATGCCAGTGTCGATCATATACTTGAAGGGGCTGCGCTAGAGTTTGATGACCAAGTATCTGCACACATAAAACTGAATACCCAACCTGAACAATATCTAGAGATAAAGAACATATAGTAGTTATTCGATAATTTTGAACATGAGCATGCATACCTAGGCGTGATGTGAGAAAAAGGATCCCCGAGGGCCAAGGATGGATGGTGATCCAGGGAATATAACTATGTAGGTGGCGAGATCCTGATCCCATGGCTGAAGATGGATCAAAAAATAGATGCTCGGAGCTCTTGTAATTGAGGATGAAATTTTGGCAAAAGGGACTATATATAACTGTAGGGCCCACATTGCTACCTCATTTGTACCTGCTGCTATAGTGAGTCGATGAGAGGTTCAAGAGAATATTTGGAGATTTTGGGAGTTCGAACCAGTCGATCCAGGATTTGCGAGATCCAGGTTAGTGGTCGTATCCTCCTGCATAGTAATTAGGATTTCTATTTTGGGCAGGGCCATATGGGTGGTCATACGGAGGGATTTTGTGAGAGTGGGCCCCCCAGTGCATGGGTGATTGAAGGATTCCCATGCTTGGGTGTGCATATTTAATTGGGACAACCGTGCATGGGGGCACCCGAACGGGGAAAATAGGCATGCATTGGATGTGTGTTTATTCGAAGCACAGTTGCGCACATGTGCGTGACTATTTCTCTAACAGTTGTGCATGTGTGCGCTACTGTGTAGCAGACAGGTGTGCATGAATGTGGGTTTGTACGTGTGACAGGGGTGCATGCATGCACCTCTGTGTCGTCAACAGTTTCACATCGATGCACAACTATGGGAAGAACATGCATGCACGTGTGCACGCCTGTTGGGAGAACAGACACGCACCTGAGGCAAAGCTGACGGGTGTAAAAAAAAACTTGTTTTTTTTTTAGATTTGGGGTGTTTTTATGGTTTGTGATGACTGATCAAGTTTTGTGTATGTGGATGTAGGTGACCCATTGAGAATTTCAGTCCACTAGAGGGAAAGAGACTGGGCATTCCTTAGAGAGGCAGTGAGAGATGAGGAGCCAGGTGTGCGGGGACCTTTAGCAGCCTGTGGGTTGCTAAAGTTCTTTGAATTCTCACTGTTGTGGGCATAGGAGTACCTACTACAGTTTTTTATATCTATGTGGAGCACTTATCTATAGTGCTTCATTGTGCAGGGAGAGCATCTTACATTCTCTGCGACAGAGGATGTGTATGTTTTGATTGGAATCCCTTTTCGAGAAAGTTTGTTACATGTTGATCCTGTGTTGTCAGGGGATGGTTAGTTGGCTGACTTGGCATTGACATATTGTATCGGGGAGAAATTTATGTCAGGCTCGGTAGTGAGGATTGGGGTGATGGACGCCCTTATGCATCGTTCCATTGTAATGATGATTGTGAGGGTCTATGGATCTCTCGCTACTCAGCAGATCACTGATGGTCAGTTGAGGATCATGTAGAGGGCTCTGGGTGGGGAGCACTTTGCCTGAGGCTTGATGCTACATACCAAGATGATAAGGAATCTTGACAGGTGTTTGGCTTTTGACTCCGGTGATTTTTCCTTTGGGTCTATCTTGGTGGCCTAGTTTTTAGAGAGGGTGCCTATGCTATGCCTGAGAGTTTTGTTGGATGCACTGGGGGCACAAGAGACACGATTGATGTGATGTGCGACGATCCTGGTTCGACATGGTGGTGGGGAGGGAGGCCATTAATTTACGACCAAGCTAGCACATGTGTGGTGTCAGATGCCACAGATCATCCTACGATATCCGTATAGTGGGATGGACTATCGTCGGGATCCTGATATGGTCTTACCTCCTGGAGAGGTTTTGGACCACAGAGGTATGTTGATTTATTTGATGATTTGATTTTTAGATAGTATCGCATATGCTTTATGTATGGATAGATGTTGATGCTATATTGTATTTGTTGTGTGTGCATATGTGGGGCCCCGAGGTCATGAGATGGACCTGGTTAGAGCGTCGGCTCATGAGGGGCCAGTGAGACCGCCACGAGAGGATCCACAGGTAGGCAAGAGATGTTGGAGGGATGAGGCGGGTGTGAGGCCAATGGATCTAGATAGAGATGGTAGGAGACGATGTTATGATGACCTCGGTGGAGGGCCTTCACATGCACCTTATGTCGAGGCCAGGGAGGTGTTTGAGGAGTTTCTCCGTCGAATGGAGGCGGTGTTACAAGGAGTGCCCGAGGGCATGTGGACCCAGATATAGGATGAGGGAGTCCTAGAGTAGTGTGTGGGCCTTCCAGTGGAGTTGCGGGCCCTGATCCGTAGAGAAGAGGTAGCGACAGCAATGATGATAGGGCGACTGCCACGTTGACCGGGTAGACCTCCAGTTGGTGGATCCCCTCTTCCTGACAGAGGACCTGGTGGAGGTGATCTAGAAAAATAATGAGTGCTTGATGTATTTATTTTTTGTATTAATAGAGGCCTACGAGTCCATGTTGTCTAGGGTAGTGTGACCCCTAGTTTGTGCCGATAGGGATGAGGGGGTTCACCTGCCTATGGGCGATGTACATGTTGTATGATGTTTTGTAAACATTGATGGCACATTGATCGATATATATATGGATATACATTTTTGTATCTATGTGATGTTCACATGTGATGATGGTTTGTGATTTTTTTTATGATTTATAATATATATGTTGTGACAGACTTTCGATGGTTTATGTATGTGTAATGGTATCTTGATGTGATGAATACCAATCTAACATTAGGTTAGCCATATTATCTGCTATTTGATTGCATTTTCGTGGAATATGTTTAAATGTGATTGAATCAAAATGTCGAGATAAAAGTCTAACTTCAGGTATTTGTGGAAGAGGCAGGGATCACAGACATTGTACACATTGTTGAGCTGTAAGACTACAAGATGGGAATCTAGTAGAACGCTAAGGTGGCGAATATGAAGGTGACTAGCCTCGGCAAGGAGGCCAATGATGGCTGTGTATTCTTCTTGGTTGTTGGTTGTTGAGCCCAAACATATGTCTCTAGAGTGGAGCAGTTCATGTGAGGCGGAATAGAGGGCCCAAGCGGCCGAAGCAAGATTTTGTGTCCAATGGTTAACTCTGTCAGCATAATCGATGTGGTAGGTTGATGGAGGAGGCATCTATCAATAACACAAATTGTAGATCATCCATAAGGCATGGAGGAAAAAGAAGACTAAAAACTCTACAAATGTGTATAAAAATGCAAAAAATCCTAGTGTAGAGTGGCGACGGCTAGGTGTAGAACTTTTTGAGGTACAACCCNGATATCCGTATAGTGGGATGGACTATCGTCGGGATCCTGATATGGTCTTACCTCCTGGAGAGGTTTTGGACCACAGAGGTATGTTGATTTATTTGATGATTTGATTTTTAGATAGTATCGCATATGCTTTATGTATGGATAGATGTTGATGCTATATTGTATTTGTTGTGTGTGCATATGTGGGGCCCCGAGGTCATGAGATGGACCTGGTTAGAGCGTCGGCTCATGAGGGGCCAGTGAGACCGCCACGAGAGGATCCACAGGTAGGCAAGAGATGTTGGAGGGATGAGGCGGGTGTGAGGCCAATGGATCTAGATAGAGATGGTAGGAGACGATGTTATGATGACCTCGGTGGAGGGCCTTCACATGCACCTTATGTCGAGGCCAGGGAGGTGTTTGAGGAGTTTCTCCGTCGAATGGAGGCGGTGTTACAAGGAGTGCCCGAGGGCATGTGGACCCAGATATAGGATGAGGGAGTCCTAGAGTAGTGTGTGGGCCTTCCAGTGGAGTTGCGGGCCCTGATCCGTAGAGAAGAGGTAGCGACAGCAATGATGATAGGGCGACTGCCACGTTGACCGGGTAGACCTCCAGTTGGTGGATCCCCTCTTCCTGACAGAGGACCTGGTGGAGGTGATCTAGAAAAATAATGAGTGCTTGATGTATTTATTTTTTGTATTAATAGAGGCCTACGAGTCCATGTTGTCTAGGGTAGTGTGACCCCTAGTTTGTGCCGATAGGGATGAGGGGGTTCACCTGCCTATGGGCGATGTACATGTTGTATGATGTTTTGTAAACATTGATGGCACATTGATCGATATATATATGGATATACATTTTTGTATCTATGTGATGTTCACATGTGATGATGGTTTGTGATTTTTTTTATGATTTATAATATATATGTTGTGACAGACTTTCGATGGTTTATGTATGTGTAATGGTATCTTGATGTGATGAATACCAATCTAACATTAGGTTAGCCATATTATCTGCTATTTGATTGCATTTTCGTGGAATATGTTTAAATGTGATTGAATCAAAATGTCGAGATAAAAGTCTAACTTCAGGTATTTGTGGAAGAGGCAGGGATCACAGACATTGTACACATTGTTGAGCTGTAAGACTACAAGATGGGAATCTAGTAGAACGCTAAGGTGGCGAATATGAAGGTGACTAGCCTCGGCAAGGAGGCCAATGATGGCTGTGTATTCTTCTTGGTTGTTGGTTGTTGAGCCCAAACATATGTCTCTAGAGTGGAGCAGTTCATGTGAGGCGGAATAGAGGGCCCAAGCGGCCGAAGCAAGATTTTGTGTCCAATGGTTAACTCTGTCAGCATAATCGATGTGGTAGGTTGATGGAGGAGGCATCTATCAATAACACAAATTGTAGATCATCCATAAGGCATGGAGGAAAAAGAAGACTAAAAACTCTACAAATGTGTATAAAAATGCAAAAAATCCTAGTGTAGAGTGGCGACGGCTAGGTGTAGAACTTTTTGAGGTACAACCCATTGATGAGTTCTTTCAGAAAATGGACTTTAGGGGAGGCCAGGATGTAGGTGCCTTTAGTGAGGCAGTGTTGGATGATATAATGTCCATGCCATAAGGAGTCAAATTTGTCGTGGCCAAGGGTATCATGAGTGATGTCGTAGGCAAGGGCAAGGTCTCCTTCATTAAATGAGTGAAGGTTGACATGGCGGTCAAAGGTGGCCTTTGACCATTTTTTGGTTGCCTCATTGTTCAGTAATGAAGACCAATGGTCTTCATCCAGTGACTCTAAGTTTAGAAAGCACTGCTCCATTGGAGCAGTGTCAAGTAAAATCTCAATAGCGACGTGAAGGTGGGGATTTTTCACTCGATGGGGAGAGTGGCTTCGGCCCCATGGACGATATGGAAGGGTGTAAAACTAGTGGTGGTTTTAACTGCTGTGCAATAAGCCCATAGTGCTGAAAAAAACATATCATGCCAATTGGTATTATGTTTGTTGACAGTACACTGCAACATGGTTTTAAGGACGTTGTTGACCACCTCTACTTGTCCATTGTACTAAGGATAGTAGGGGGAGGCGAACTCATGGGAGAATCCAAATCATGAGGAAATATTGATGAAGAGATCATTCTCAAAGTGTTTTCCATGATCGAAGACCAGTTGTAATGGCACTCTGAAGTGGGCAATGTCATGATTAAAGAAAAAACATGTTGCGGTGTCAACGGTGTTGTTGAAAGTGGGCATGGATTCAGACCACTTGGTGAAGTAATCGACTACCATGATAATGTACTTGTGTCTGTTGTTGGATGGAGGGTTACAAGTCATGAAGTCAATGCCCCATTTGCAAAAGGGGTCGACAGTGATAATTGGGTAAAGAAGAGAGGGTGGCGCTCATGCTTTGTGGGAATAAAGATGGAATTTGTCATAGTGTTTCACAGTGTAGATATAGTCGTGAAACAATGTGGGCCAGAAATAGCCCACTTGAATGATTTTCTAGGCGGTGGACATCCCTAAGAGGTGACCACCGCAAGTGTCGTTGTGGCAATCATTAAGAACTTTTTTAGCTTCGTCGATGATCAAACATCGACAGAGGATGGTGTCAACCCTTCGTCGATATAAGATGTCACTGATAAGGAGATATCGAGGGGCTTGATGGTGAATATGTTGATGATCGTCCCTAGAGAGGTGAGTTCCAAACTTCTATGTTTGTAGCTAGATGAGGAGATCACCGTACCAGGGATCATCCGTGGGGATGTAGAAGAGGTGTTCGTCGGGGAAGTCTGTATTGACAAGGGAACTAGTAGTATCTGAGGGAAACACCATAATGAGTTCAGCGAGGATGAGGGATTTATTTCTCTTGGGTTTTGAAAATTTTAGGTTGTATTCCTGAAGAATGACAATTCATCAGGCAAATTTACCATCAATTTGTCGATGATTGAGCAAGTATTGCATGGGGTTGGAATCTGCTACGAATTTGGTAGTGTGAAGAAGGATGTAATGGAACAACTTCTGGGCTACAAGGACAACTGCAAGGGAGAGTTTCTCTTCGTGATTGTAATTCAGGGGTGGCCCTAAGAGATTTTTAATAATATAGTAAATGACATGCCCACAGTCATCAACTCCTGCTACTAAGATGGTTGAGGTCGATAAGTAGAGGGTATAGTCGTGGTCATAATCGGGTGGACTAATCAAAGGGGCATTGGAAACTTCTTCTTTGAGATTATCAAAAATGGTTTGGGCATGGTCATCCCATCGAAATGGGATATCGTGATGCAATAAGTGAAGGAAATATTGTGTGTGAGTAGAGTAATCGGGGACAAAGCAACGTAAAAAGTTAGCTTTGCCTTGGAGGCTTTGGAGTTGGCGTAAATTCCGAGGCGGTGGAATTTCAGTGATAGCGTGGACCTTGAAGGGGTCAACGATGATGTCGCATTGGGAAACAATGAACCCAAGGAGGCATCTGACGGTGACACAAACTACGCACTTGAGGGGGTTCAAGCATATTTTGTATTGACGACACCTGTGAAAGATGACGCATAAGTCATCTAGATGTTGAGTGCATTTTTTAGATCGTGCGGTGAGATAATCTAAGTAGGCGAGGATGATGCAAGCCAGATCATGAAAAATGTATGTCATGGCCCATTGGAATGTCGCATCAACATTCTTGAGGCCGAAAGGCATGACACGATATGCAAAATTACCCCAAGGGGTAGTGAATGCAGTTTTGTACTGGTCCGCGGGATGAATTTGAATTTGATTGTAGCCAAAGAAATCGTCCATAAAGGAAAAAGCTTCGTGGCCAACGCAATCATTAATAATTTGGTCAATGAAGGGCATTAGGAAGTTGTCTTTGGGACAGGCGTGATTGAGATCATGAAAATCAGTGCCGATATGAATAGTGTCATGTTTTTTGTTGACAGGGACAGGGTTGGAGACCCATGACGTATATGTGATGGGGTATATGAACCCGACAACTCGTAATTTGTCAATTTTGGATTTGATGGCTGCCACTTTGGATAGGTGTAATGGGCATTTCTTTTGTTGTACAGGTGTGATATTGGACCATGTGTCTATATGATGTTCGATAATAGAAGGATTAAGGCCATGCATCTTTGTGTATGACCAGGAAAAAATGTCTCAATATTCCTGGAAAAGAGATTTGTAAGCTATAAGTTCTTCAAGAGATCATGCAATGCCAATGGTGATTTCCTCTGCGATGAAAATTTTGATGGAAATATCGATTTTCACAGTGGGGGAAATGTTAGCCATGTTTCCTTCTTCAAAAGCATCGGGGGTGGGGATAGGTTTGTTGAACCAGTCTATATTCCCTAATGGGATAAAATATTTAGTTTCAATTGTGTATATGGAGTCTTGACTAGGGGGATCAAAGGATTTCTGCAATAGAAAGACTGCTCTGTGATGGAGTGCATTCCATGGGCAATAGGGGGTAGTTAATTGCTCGAGGATGTCTTCATCACAGTGGAACTGATGAGAATATAGGGGATCCCGAGGAGTAACATTGGTGAATGTCACCGTACGATTATCTTCCGGTGGTGAATATGTAGAGGAGGTGCAAGGAGGTTTTGATGGTGTGCTCGACATAAACCCAATATCGCGATATTGTGGGTTAAATATTGTGGTCAGGCGTAATATTTATATGGGGAAATGTACTGGAGAATTGGGGGGATTTGGGGGGAAATCCTCATATAGGTTATCCATGAAGCATAGAGGAGTGGGGAGTGCCTTAGTCTTAGGAGAGATAATATGAACGACATCGGGGGATATCGTTGGTACGTCTGGAAATGGGGGGGGGTGTAGGATTCTGAATAAGGTCCATTTAGCGACGCCTATATTAAAGGATCGTAGGACATTGGTATGTGAAATGATCCAGTGATGCACATAGAGAGAAAGGGCATCTCATTCGTTCATTAACTGAAGTCGTGACATAGTGGATGTCTATGACAGGAGTATTTGATGATGTGGATGGGGGGGACTCTTGCTGAAAGCTTTGGCATACTTCCATTAGTGTCTGTTGAAATTGAGGTAGCACGGGGAAATGGTGGATGTATTGGCCATATGCTGAACAGATGGCACAGACGAATTTGTTTCGCAATCCTAGGTTACCTATAGTTGGAGACGTGGTGGTAGTACTAGGTGTGTTGGGTGAGCAGTGTGGTTGCTCGAGGAAGTTGTATTAAATTGCGTAACTCTGGGAGAGAGGGACATCGATTGGTGGGGTGTCCATCTTTCTCACATAGTGCACAAGGAAATTGAACTCAGGGGGGAAGTGGATCAATGGGCTCTTTATTCTTCCGTCTGCCCCCATCTATAGTAGTGGCGTTAGCAAGTGGGGGTGAGAGTGGTACAATCGGAGTGAGGACTGGGATCTTCATTGGGATTCCCTCGGTTTGGGGAGGAAGGGATGGTTGAGGAACCATCTCAGGTGGGTGCATATACCAAACCGGGATGGACAATACCATGTTAGCTAGAGTAAGAATTGCAGCAACCTGGAAATATTGCATGCCCAGTGGGGGGTAGAAGAAATGGATTTGGGTAATGGTATGGGGGACTGTCTCCCAAATGGATATGTGACCCTGGGGGAGAGGGACATTAGGAATGAGTGGTGTTGGAGAGTTCTTAGGGAATTCCTGAGGTAGGAGTTCTGCGACTAGTGGGACGTCAGGAAGTGAAGAAGCCTTGGTGGGAGGAATGGTATCTCCAGTGCTAGTTCCGTTGGAAGAGATGACGCATAATTGAGATGAGGGATGTATGATCAAGGGTTCTCCATGGTATGTCCCTAGAAAGGATGGGTCTTTGAAAATTCTGGGGCCCATCTCGATGAGTGGGTAGGCATCGGGGTTAGTGTGGACAAAAGGTAGGATGTTATCGATGTTGGAGGAAGGGTTAGGCTCGTAATGTGAAACTTGATCGATGGTGATGATCTTCCCTTTGTGGGGGAATATCATCGTTTAGAACACATAAGAGGCTACTTCTTTCATAGCGTACATGTAGCTACGTCCGAACAAGATATTGTAATCAAGCAAGGCGTCAATAACTTCAATGTCAATAAGGATGGTTTTCCCCCCGAGTTCCATGGGGAAATTTTGAAAGAGTCCTTCAAGAGAGGATGGTCTTCCATCGTACTCTCTCAAAGTTATGGCGTATGGTATTATTTCAGGAGAGCCAAGTTTATGCCATATAGTTTTGGATATGATGCATGTGGATGCACCTTCATAGATGATGCATCGATGAACTATGATGTTCCTAATTTTGACTGGTATCTGAAAAGGGACCAAAGCGGGGAGATGGGGTTCCCCACAATCTAGATCAAATGTGATGAGTCTAGTATCATCAGGGTCAACTTCCCCTAGGGTGGAGAGTAATTACTTCCATTGAGTGGGACAAGTTTGAAGGACTTCCAAGACTGACATGGTGGTAGGGGATTGTTCCAAGTCATCGACCAAACTATAATTGTGTACTTCCCTAGCCTGAGGGTTGTTGGCATTTCGTCGTAATTTGATGCGAGGAATACTAAGGGGGGTTTCAGTGTTAGGGCATGGAATCATCAGAGGTGGTCCCATTGTAACTGGGACTGTTTCCGATGTGGTGGGAGTAGTCATGGGGTGCACTATATTGATGATTACACGTTTGTAGCAGAATTTCCTCTTCACTAGTGAGGAGGATAGTGCGATTTGTAGGAGTGCCATGGTTTTGATACTGCCCCATTTGTGGTGGGGCAGGGTTCATTTCCTACTGGGTATTCATCACCCCTTGGTGTGGAATCAGGTTTTTCAATACTGCAGGGGGTGGGTGTTGCACATATTGTTGTGGAACCTGTTGGGGGGCAGGCGTTGTGTTTACGGATTCTTTCATCCATTTAAAGTCGACGATTTGGGGGAAATGGTGAGTATAATGGCCATACTCACCACAAAGGGCATAAGGGAAGTTTTTCCAGAGTATGTTGTTATTCTTCCCTTGCATTTGTTTTTTATTTCCCCCTTGGGGGTTCTAGTTCCCTTGATTCTGATTTCTCCCAGTGGGTTGGTTTTGTTGGGAGTTATTTCCTCATGGTCTGGGATCATTATTGTTTTGGTTTTTTCCTTTAGTTTTGGGATTATTCAACTGAAGGGCCGGATTTGTCGTATTTAGTTGTTCAAAACTTTGAAATTGTTGAATGGGAGAGGGATGAACAAAGTTGACCCCAACGTGTGGTTGTCCTTGTGGTGGGGCCATGGGTTGGGGAGGACCAGGAAATGGAAAGTACAGATTATTTTGTGGCAATGATCCTTATGGTACATAGGAAGGTGTGATTCTTTCACTAGTTCTTAGGGTGTAAGCTGAGGTAGAGGGAGTACCAAAACTTGGTTGTACAACCGGACATTCATGGGTGTCGATGCGGGTCCACTCGTGGGTGGAGGGGGTACAACAAGGTATGGTTGTTGGTAAGGGAGAGGAGGGTAATAAGGGGGTCCGCCATATATTGGTGGATGTTGGGGTGTACCATACATGGGTGGTGGTTTGATGCACAGGTTGTGGTACCAATAAATCCATCTGCTGAGTGAGACATCGTAGGTTTGTTTTGGCCGAATGGTATGGGTCTTGGGATGTCAATTAGTACCGTATATAAGTATCCCGACTGCGTGTAAATGAGGTCATATTGCTGAGCCTTGTTGATGGATTCCTCTTCATATTGGGGGAAGGTGGAGGCCACATATTTGGCGAGGTGGGAGACAAGTGATCTGAGAAACCAATCAAGGCATTGTTGCTTGGTGGTTTCTTCTTTGCATAAACTACGTCGTCGATGCCATTCGTGAATGTGGTCAACGGTATGTGTGGCTAAGGTTTGTTTAAAATTAGAGAGAAATTATAGACCATTGTCATGGAAGATTGGTAGTTGAAATAAGGTCAAAACTGCTTTGGCCAGGGATTCAAAACTCACATGGGACCGAGATTTTTTGTCTACATACCACTTGGCTGATGGGCCAGTAAGTGTGCATTGGAATAGCCTCAATCGGACAGAGTCGTCCATGATGCTATTTGAAGAGCTCCATAAGTGGAAGGTCATGACATGGTTGGTAGGGTCATCGCCCACCTTTCCTTTGAACTTGGGAATGTCTGAAGGTAGTTTGGTAGGCATTGCAGCCCATGTGGGGTCGTGAAATATAGAATCATTGGTGAGATTACTCAGATCTGGTATGTTGAGGGAAGTCAAGTATGGCATCTGGAGTGGTAGTGGAGGATTAGTTCCATTCATTGCATGAGTGGTTTGTGTACCCGACCCTTGAGGGTAGGGGTGTGTGGTTGTACTTCCCCCTTGGGAAGAATCCCCCCCCGCTTCCTTTTAAAGGAAAGCTAGTGGACGGTTGACCTTGGGAATTGGGACCCAAGTAAAGTGGAACAAAGAAAAGATTATCCAAAGACAGTATAACTCACGGGGGTGTGAGAGGGTTGAGTTGATGAGTTGGAAAGACTAGGAAATCCTCCTAGAATAGAAGGGAGATTTCGCAAGCATCTGGAATGATGGGGGTTCTGTGGGTCCCCTATGATGTCCAACTAGCAAAATGAATGTGTGCAACTAGTGATGAGAGTAAAAAATGAACAAGAGACTTTGTATAACTTGGACCTTCACAATATATCTCACAATCATTTTGTAGTCAAAAAGAGAATCATGCATAAATCAATTGACAAAGAAGCATATATGTGGGTAGGTGGATTTTGTCTGCGTGGGAGAACAAAGAAAAAATGATTGTGTCCTAAAAGACGTAACATACTTCCTCTCAAATAGCATTGGACCTTCCAATAGCACTCAATAGTGGGGTCTGAAGCCACCAGAAGAGGAACTAGTGAAGGATGAAATAATCAGTTATAATGAGGGGTAGAGGGTGCATATCCAAAAAGAGCTGGCGATATTTCCAAATAGCCACACAAAATCTGATCAAGATGAAATTGCAGCCCACAATTGCCACCTAGGTAGATGTCCTAAAATTTGGGCACTAGGTCCCTCGGTCAAAGTGCGGCATTTATATTTTTGGCCTCAGAAATGGGTCATGGGTTGGAACCTGTCCAAGAGGTGGGTGCCTCAAGGGGGGACGCACAGAACAACCGGACCTCGGCCTTCGACCCTTCATGGGTATCTCCCTACCTTATGGTGTTAGGAACACTTGACTTGGAGGATTTAAAGTTCCCTATTTGACAACTTCTAATGTTTGAAGATGTGAGAACCAGATAACGGGGAGTTATTTGGATTCCTATCCCCGAGATCCTAACTAGACTAAAAAACAATTTTTGGCACCTATTGTGGAGGAAAACTTAGTGAGTTTAATTTAGATGTGGTTGTTTGGTGAGATTGGGGGTGTGAACCAATCTCTTTCAAATTAAGTGGGAGTGGATAGTTCCTTCAAGAAAAGGGTGGGGCATTTCAGAATCCTTTTGGGGAAAACTTACTTCCACCTCCACAATTCGAGATGAAACTATGTGAGTGAGTAGTGAGCTTTTGTGTGAGCAAGTGATAAAATGTGCCAAATTTTTAATAAGTTAGGTGTCACCTTGCAACATGTGGACTTTGTGTGGTCCTTACAAGTATTGATTACCTATCTTACTATACGCCATTGGTATAACCTTGCGGAATTTTAAAGTCCCTAGAGAACTAGCATGTCCACATGTGGGTCCTTACCATTCATTTAAACTCCCTAATTTGATTTAATCTAAGAAAGCTTCAAAAGACTATCCTAGATTGTGGACATGTGGGCATGTATGGGCCCATTACAATAATATTTAAACTCCCCTAGTGATGTAAACTAAGAAAGTAGCTTCAAAACTATCCTATTTTTGCAGCATGTGGGCATCTATGGGCCCTTACAAATTTAAGATGTTTTTTGAAAAGAAACTAAGAGGAGTCCCAAAGGGGGTTGTTTTCCTCTCCTAAATATTTTGTCTTTAAGGGAGATGAAATCTTCCCTCAATCATTTTTCTGATTCTCAAGATTGCTCTATGGTGCGAGAGAAGAGCATACTCTACAATTGAAGTTTGATTTCTGGTCCCAATGCAAGTCTTTATATATGTGATATTGAATGATTACAACTTAGCTTTTACAATCAAAGCAAGCCATACATGTGGAAAAATGAAAGCAAAAAGAGGAAAAATATGGATTTTAACCCCCTAAGTGCCTATGTTTTGACTAACCCTTCATGTGGAGAGGGAATCTAAGTGTGGTTCATATTACAATTTTCATAGAATCAATATTTATAAGGCTATGGGCCTTCGAAATACCACAAAAAACTCTTACAATGTTGAATTTCTGGACAGATACACGGGTTGTAGAGTAGACAGAGGCACATGTGGCACCAATGTGCAGATAAATAATGACCTGTTGGCGCATGTGCACAGAATGAACTGAGGAGAAAAATGTTCTTGGCGCACGTGCTTGGAAGGTGTGCCTGTGGGCTAAAAAACCCGTGCACTTTATGATACACAGCCAGGAAGAAAATTTTGGATGAAATTCTCTTATCTCAGCTCTGAATTTAGCTTTTTTCAAGTAGGCTTGGGCCGGTTATGATCCTTGCAAGTCAAATAAATAAATAAATAAGTGCTCAATCAACCCAAATGGGGAGGAAATTGATACTTATCCCCAGTGGAGTCGTCAATTTGTTGTATCCTTTTTGTCACCTAAATGAGCAAAATAAGGACACTTACAAGTCCAGTTGGGTTATCTAGACAAGAAAGAAATGAGTGCAAGAGTTAGACATAGCAAGCACAATAAACAAAGAAACAACTAAGATAACAACAATTAAAGAAACTAAACTAAAGTACATAAGGGAAATAGAACAAAGAAAAATCGATATTCATGCCACCAATGGATAGATTTTATTAGTGGGAAAACACAAAAGAGAAAGAGAGACTTATGGGCCCCCTCTTCCTCCAAGGGAGGGCTCTTGAACCCCCAATGAGAGATCGCTTCTTACAAATAGAAAACTAAAAATAAATCGTGAAGAAATCCAAAGCTCATTCACTCAAGAGGTGATGTGAATAGCCCAATGAAATGGTGCTTATATGCTCCAATGAGGTAAGAGGATCCTTGCAGGAGAATAGAGGCAACATACCAATACAAATAGATTATTGAAAATATAGTGCACCCATGGCCTCTTTTTATAGAAAAGATTCGAGGCATTATCCAACCGGTCTTGAGTGTAAACAAGGGGCCCTTTAGGTCTTTGACCAGCCCCCCACTCAGATTCATCTCGGATTTGGGGGTCAAATTGACTTAGGATCTGAACCAGAAGTGGATGGGAGGCCGACCAGAATCATTAATGCACTGTTCTGAAGTGTGTGTGGCTTTTTGCATCCACAATCGCGCATCGGGCGCATGTGCGCTTTTCCGTTGATTTTGACTGATGCATGTGCGCGCGCTTCATATGTATTATGAGCGCATGCTAATTTTATAACCAGTTGTATAGTTTGTGCCATTTGTAAATGCATTTTTGGTCCATGGATGAACTAATATGTGTTTTGGAGATGTTGGATGCATGTAACCATTTGCGGATGAAATTTTAGTGATAACACACAAGAGCCCCAATACTTGTCCATTAATGGACAAATTCCTTTAAATTTCAAGTATTGTAACAAACATTATCATTTTTGAGAAATTCCAGAGAAATAAGTCGATATCGATTTTGATTGTATTTTATAACTCTGAGTTATGAGAATAATATATTTGAATTCGATCCATCAAAATCTTCTTTTGAGCTTAACAAGTAGTACTCTTTCAAATTTCTCTTGTACAATTGGACCATTTATTTTATTTGATCGTGATCAAATTTTTTATTAAATTGTGATGGATGTGAGGATTTTATCATTTTATATATTGTGTGGTGTTTTAGGTTCCTAGTCCACTTCTCAGGAATTATCCATACATATATTTTATTTTTCAGTATTTTGAATTTTATTGAGCCATAAAGAGTTGGATTCAGTCACTTGACAACATCCCATATTATTCTTGATATAAAATATTCAAATAAAATCATAATCCAAAGAGGAGTACCACCTATTTAAAAACACAGGGGGATTCATATCCTTGTGAGGTTGTTGTTTTAGTCCTGATAGATTCAAACATCAAAATTTTTGGTCACCATATTGGGGAAGCATTTATTTTTTATATATTTGAGGCCCTGCTTCGGATTTGATTCAGAAACCAGAATCTCCATGGTTCAAAGCTTTGAAAGAAAATTCAAAAAGATTTTTTCTTGTTTTAAATGCAAGGGATTTATAAAAGGATTATTGAAATATGTTACACTTTTTTTATAACCTCAAAAATATCCAAGAAGCATAAAATATTTGGGAGAATGAACTCCCTAACAACTCCATTGGAAAGAATAAAAAATAATAAGAAGATGTATATTATGATTCCTATGAAGAACTTCATTCATGCCATGATACTTATTTACCTTCTTCACCGAGCCCATAAATGGTTTCAATATATGAAACAAAAGAAACAACTTCCCAAAGAAGAAGGCAACTACATAGAGGCATTTTAAATATTCTAGAAGAAAATTTTCAGATGCCTAATATTCCTATGGAAAAAATTTATACATTATTTGGAAATACTTTGGAGGATGCAGAGAAAAATTTATATAGTTTCAATTTTGCATGTCAAATTTTTAATCTTACTAAAGATAATATTATATGCCAAATATTTTTACAAAATCTCTGTGGGAATGCTCTTGAATGGTATAGTTCATTGCTTCCAGGTACCATTACCAGTTGGGACATTAATCTTACTAAAGACAATATTATATGCCAAATATTTTTACAAACTCTCTGTGGGAATGCTCTTGAATGGTATAGTTCATTACTTCCAGGTACCATTACCAGTTGGGACGTATTAGAATATTTATTTGTTGAAAGGTTTTCCCACCCACCCTCTTCCATATGGATGGAAGATAATGAAATTCTTAATTTTGAAGAAGAATATAATCAAAGATTGGATGAATTTTCTAAGTCAAGTCATGTTGTTGAAGATGAAGATGAAAATTCCAATTTTCAAGAAGAAAAATTCAGCCTCTCATATACTCCATATGATGATATTTTGAGAAGCAATTTCAATAATAAAATTAAGCAGCCTTCACCAAATGTACAAGAAGATTTCAGCCTTGAAATAGATGATGAAAATCCTCAAGGTCCCATGCAACAAGAAGAATTGGTGAAAGAAATGAATCTTGAGAAGAATAATGAGCAATATTGTATTTACATGAAAGAAGGGTCTTTTAAATATATTATTGATGAATCAAGAAACTTGGAAGTGGTTGGAGATAAGAACAAAGATGAATTCATTATAAGATTGGAAACTCCTCATCCAATTAAATACAATAGTATTCTTGAGAAACCAAGAATTGAATTCATTGAATTGTGGTTCMAAAGCATTGTTGGTGAAGCAATGAAATCATATTTTGAGTCCAACTGGCTAAATTTTTCTCTAGTACACATTGAGAGTGCCTCTAACTCATTGGTACAAGTACCGATATGTTTAAAATATTTGGTGCTCATTTCATAGATTAGTTGGATGCTTGAATGGATCCATTGGAAATCTACCTATACCTAAGGTCCCCCATTTCTTCCAAGTAAGATAGGCTAGGTAGATCATGTATGTACATATTTTGTTTCTTCAATTCAACTTTTGTACAATAAGACAGTTACTAAAATAACTCCATGAAACAAGAAGAATTACATGAATCTATTTTGAAGATGACTCCATATCCCAATGGAGAAGGAAATTGATCTAGATATTTTGGATTCTTGAAAACCTGGAGGGGGTTATCATCCCACAGCTAGAGCCAGTTTTTGAACCTCATAAGTCCTTTCTTTTTCATTACTCTACACTTATATTTTTCTATGTATGTTTCCCTCCCATAATTTTGATTGTCATGTTTTACCTGGACATAACTTATGTTTTTTCATACTTATGTCATTTTGTTATATTCATGGGTTGGCAGACACACAGACCCATGTTTTATCAATTTTCTTCCTTAAACCTCTTCCCAACACTTAGTTTTATTTTCATTCGCAGACTCATGGACTCATAAATTATTTTCTTTGTATCTCCTCATCTTCACAAGTTCATCCGAAAAGTATCGATGATTAGCCATTTTTCTTATCACGATGAACTCCTGTAATCTCGTACTCACATTGTCATCCTCCACTTTGACTTCCTATTGTGACATGTCCTTTCTCTTTCACAGTTCTCAAGTCATATTAAATGCTAATTCTACGAACTCAACTCCTAACCTGAATTATGAAAAGGTCATTATTAATGATTTTTCTATTGAGGTAAAATCACATTTATTTTAGGTTAATGCTCTCATCAAGGATCTGATGTAAATATTGTTTCTCTATTCTAAGAGACATTATGGAGAAGCTTGTCAACCTGTTGAAGATCATCGAAAGAAAACAACATTTCTACGGTGATAACTTGAATCTATTCATGAGAGAAGATCAAAATTACCAGTGATCAAGGGAATATTGGTATTATTCAAGGTTTCCAAATAAATATAATAATAAGGTTTTGAAATCATGTGATGCAGGAGCATCGCTTCACCTCAGCATGTGCCAACTAATTAACAAGTGTGGT
>SNQJ01S0004247.1:23935-49461 GCA_010110895.2 Picea sitchensis
TTCAGCTGGGTGCGAAGATCAACCCTGCAACTGGGTTCACAAGTAGGGGAGAGATAGAGAGAAGAAGAGAGAAGATCTACTATCTAAGAGCGCAGATTAGAACTGTATGATTTCATCTTAATACATTATAAAGCACAGTTCTGTGGACGTATCCCTAGGGAGAGGGTGAACCACATATATGTTGTGTTATGTGTGATTGATGTTCTATTCTTGTCATTTGATATACTGTTATTGCATTACTGTGTTACATCTGATAGGTAGTTGTGTGGAGTAGATCTAAGATGATAAGTTATATATGCATGTTGTATTGTTCTAGTATTAGATCCACTTGATATTCCCCTTGGTTGTAGACATATCTATATTGCAACCCCCCCATAGCTTCTTCGGGTGAGACTGCATATGATTCATAGGTGTAGCCAAAAGGGCCAGTAGTTAGGGCTTATTGGTGTGCTCTTAGAGATGAACCCTGGGTCCACCCCTGTGCCAACACCAAGTCTCGAAAGGAGATTTACGCTAAGTGTGCAAGGGAATAGAGGACTTGTCGAAGTCCCAAAGATAGTGAAATCACCCATCATCATGGAGGAGACGGGTGGAAGAAGATCGATAAGTTTGGGAGTGGAAGCTTTGGGAGTTTTTCCAAGAGCATACAAAGATCTTCGCGAAGAGTGATTTGAATCTAGACCATTGGATATAGAACAACACATGGCAGGGATCCATGCATTTCGAAGGAAGAAACCTTCAGAGAAAATAGGAGGAGAATACCCGAAGATATGGGGAAGCCGAAGGAATCCTATCCGTCCATCGAGAAAGGACACATGGAGTTGGATCAGTGCATCGCTGATTCACAATCAGGAAAAGTAGAGTTGATAAAAGAGAAGACTCGTGAGGCCCAAACTCGTGAATTCAATCACATTCGTTGATCACCAGGGAAACGAGGACCGTAGATCTAGTCCTGAAGAATTCGTCGATTTGGGGAATCGGGGAAAAGGAGGAAAAATCTCGCGAAATTCCCAAAGCACGGGGTCGTGAAGGGAGTTGGCCCATGGACATAGCCCATGGTCACATCAACGAGGAAGTCTAGCATCGAGAGCTAGCAAAGTTGGCGTTAAGAGATAAAAGCACAAGGAGAGAGTTTGTAGGTGCCACATAGTGGGTGTCGAGGAATCAAAAGGGCACGTGTCAAGTTAAATAGGTTCCATCAGGAGCCCAATGAACCAGTTGGTTTGATGACTTGAAAGATCCTAGACTAGGAGGTCGCATCATCCCTAAAGGCATTGGAGGGGAGGTTGACACCAAGTGGTACCAGAGATTGATTTCTCCTATAGACATCAGGTGAAGGAGGAGACAAAGGAGATAGTCTGATACCACCAAGTGGTATCAGAGCTTGTTTTGTCTACAGATCATAGGCAAAGGGGACAGAGTGTGGTGATTTTTTGAAACTGTTGCAAGGTGTGCGATATATGGTAAATGGCCAGGTGGGCTACAGGTGAAGCGAGATGGCCTTTGGAAGCTACGCTCATGATCAGGGGGAAGTATACCCATAGAAGAGAAAGGCATAGATGGACAAGGAGCTCAATGAAATATGAACATATATGGAGAAGCTTGCATTCAAGATGCAACATGAGTCAAAGGTACATTGGAGGTATGAATGGACTTTGAAGAGGACATCCATATGGCCTATTCATAAGTTGTTGTCCAGGAGGTAGAAACAGGTGTTAAAGAGGTGGCTGAGGCATGATGAAAACCCAAGTCATAAGGGAAAGAGATCTAGAAAGAATCTCATACATTGCCAGGTGGGAAATGAGAAGGGATCAGTGGATCTCATAAACTTCTAGGTGGGCAGAAGAGACATCCCAAATTTCCAGGTGGGCAAGGATGAAGAGATGAGCTCAGATGAGACTTCACGTTAGAGGATGTTAACAGATAAAGAGGAGGAAGAAGGAAGACCTCATTGAGAGGGAGATTCATACGGAGCTGTGAGCCGTGTGAATGAAGATGATGAGAAGTTGCAAAATTCCAGCATCGAAGAGAAGGATCAGGGGAGCATTCTGATCATTGGGGGAGTCGAGATATTCCTACCAAGAGGCCGAGGAGAGGCTAGCACATATGTTTCATATGTGATAGGGAGATAGCAAGAAGACACTTTCAAGGAGGATAAGGAATAGATACTGAGGTCTGTCCCAACAGAAGGAGAAGAGAATTCAATAGAATCGCTCAACATTTTCATCCAGGAAGTTGAATAGGAGATGACTGCAGCACTGGGGTGTGTAGCAGAAAAGGGAGCAAACAACATAGACTTTTCTTATATGTGTGAGGAATTGGAATCTCTTGAGAGGAGAGTGGTAGTGCAAAGCATGCACATCCAATAGTATAAGTTGGAAGAAGATAAAGGATTACACCAGCATGAGGAGCAGGTGGAGGAAGATGGAGTGGGAACAACCAAAGGACTGGCAGGAGTGAATCTGTCAAGAGAAGTGGTAGCTGAGAAATAGTTCAATGATGAGGAACCTACAAAAGTGAATACTACAACAAAGTGGAAATATAAGGCCACAAAGGAAGAACATGTCTTGGGAAGTCAGTGTGATTTTCCCATCGACAAGGAGGGAGTGCAATGAGCTAGTCTACAACAGAATACCCAGCCAATGGAACAACTAGACGAGGTGATCAAGAAGATAAGGAAGTTGATGTTGGAGTCAGCAGAGGAAACAGTCTACAAGAGGAAGCTAGATGAAAGGAAACCTGCATGAGCAGTGGGGAAGATGCAAGAGTAGAAACAATGGAGCAAAGAAGCTGAGAGACATCTCCAGAAGAAAGTTTGGGATCCAGGTGGATTTCAACCACGTTAGAAAGCTCATGATCAGGATCTCATAATTTTTTCCATTGTGGAGTATGATGCAAGAGCGTCGCTCCACCTCAGCACATGCCAGCTAATTAACACGCGTGGTGTGGATTCAAGGAAGGAGAGGCACCGCCCTCTGATTTTTTCCTCGAGAATCCAAGGCGTGATCCAGGAATTAATTGAAGACGAGCTGGAAAATCCAAGTTGTGCTTTCACACAAGCTCAATATAAGGTCACCATTAATTGGTTGACAACAGAAGGGATCTGCATCCGATTTGGAGCAGATTTTCATCATTGTAATTTGTCCATTAGATAAGTGTTTTGAATGGTGATTTAACACCACTAATTTAAGCTTGTGAGGGAAGCTCATAGAGCCCGTCTTGTATAAACATTTGTATTGTAAGAAAAGTAGAGGTTAGACGAGTTAGGTCGTGGGAAAAATGCATAATATATAGGAAGAAAATTTAGAGAGTTGAGACCCAGTTACATCTCGAAATCTACCATTGTAATTTGGCATTCCACCATTAATAGAAAATGTCAGTTTTTCCTATTTTACATTTATGTGTAATGGGTGTTGTTTTATGAATGTCATTTACATGTTTGTGAATTGTAGATGAATGTTATAACTCATATACAAGGATAGGGATACTATTTTCTATCCGAGAGTGTGTTGGGTTAAGTGTGGTTCTCTAGGATAAGTGCAAAACACGAAAAAGTAGGGAAAATCTGTGATCTGATGCAAGGAATGTGTATCTGAACTTAGTGGAGTTAGAAGAGAAGCTTCCAAGAGGGCATGCCAGATTAGTTCACAAAGTCAGGGAGAAATTTCAAGGGGGTTAAGTTCATTGGAGAGATAGACTGTGTGGGAAGAAGCATAGTCCAGAGTTACTGAACACTTTGGAACACTCTGCTAGGATGGCATCGAGCTAGTGTGAGCGTGCACATAAGAAACATGGTTGAAAGTTTTGGAGAATCCAAGAATTGTTGAACATTATGGTGAAGGAAGGCTTTGCAAGAAGTGCGTTGACAAAGGAAAGGAGATGCCTTAAACCTTTCCATAAGGTTAAGGGAGAAGTCGTCGAAGAACTGAGCCAAGAGAAAGGAGTATGCCTAAGGTGGTGTAAGTTCACCTTACAAGATCAGGAATAAGAGTGAGAAGTTTCTAGGAGGGAACGAGAAAATCGCAAAGGAACTTGGAACCTTGGAGGTTTTCAAGTCGAGCAAAGTCGCAGGAGAGTTGCACAGATTTCTGCAAGGAGTGCAAAAATAAAATGAGAAAAGTCCAAGTCTCGAAAGGAGATTTGCGCTAAGTGTGCAACGGAATCGATGACTTTCCAAAGTCCTAAAGATAGTGAAATCACCCATCGTCGTGGAGGATACATGTGGCAGAAGTTTGAGAAGTTCGAGAGTGGGATCTTGGAGAGGTTTTCCAAGAGAAGATGAATATCTTTGCGAAGTCGCGAAGAGTGATTTGAATCTATACCATTGGATCTGGAAGACCACGTGGTAGGGATCCATGCATTTCGGAGGAAGAACCCTATGGAGAAAAGAGGAGGAGAATACCTGAAGAGTTGGGGAATTCGAAGCAATCATAGTTGTCCATCAAGAAAGGACACATGGAGTTAGATCAGTGCATCGTTGATTCACAATTGGGAAAGGCAAAGTCAAGAGAAGAGAAGACTCATGAGTTCCAAACTCATGAAGTCGATCACAACCATTGATTGCCAGGGAAATGAGGACCGTATATCTAGTCTCGAAGAATTCACCAATTTGGGGAATCGGGGAAAAGGAGGAAAAAGATCGTGAAAGTTCCGAAGTGCGGGGTCACAAAGGGAGTTGGCCCACGGAAATATCCTATGGTCACATCAACGAGGAAGTCTAGCATCAAGAGCTATCAAATTTTTCATTAAGAGCTAAAAGCGCAAGGAGAGGGTCCGCAGGTGCCACATAATGGGTGTCGAGGAAGCAAAAGGGAATGTTTCAAGTTAAATTGGTTCCATCAGGATCCCTACCAACCAGCTGGTTCGATGACCTAAACGATCCTAGACCGGGAGGTCACGTCAGCCCCGAAGGACTTGGAGGGGAGTTTGACACTATCATGAATAACTCTCATTGGTTGTGTCCTTGAGGTTTTTGAATGCAAAGAAATTTTCACATGGTATATTGATAAATTTGTTCAGAACAGAAGAACAAATACACTACAAAGTGACTCCCTTATTTCATTGGAACCTTTAATTTTCAAAAAAATGTTAAATCTACCAGAGCCAAAATTAAAATACAAAGGAGAAGAAGCCATAGATATTATTAGAGGGAAAATAAGGGAAAGGAGCTCCTGCAGGAATATTTACAAGATCCTACTGCAATGTCAAAAGAATTATCCAGAATCCAGGTTAGTTCTTTAAAGGACCCTTATCGAGAAATTGCTTGGTTATTTACTAGAGTTACCAATCATGATTCTATGACGACTATTCCCCAGCTGGCACTATACATTTTACGTTTTATAGTTCATGAGGATGTTGTTTTCGATTGGGAAAAGATCATATTGAATGAAATTTTGCACAGTTGATGAAGTTCAGAATTTAGAAAACGTTCTATATGGCATCTTATCTGATATTTTCTATCACACACTGTCATAGTTCTAAAGGTTTGAGTGTTGGAAAAAGGGTAAACTAAGAAATCGACCCTGTGACTATGTGGTATCAAGCTCTCTAGAGGCAGAAAGTTATCCATTATTTTCATGAAGTTTACAATGATTTTGTGTCTAAATTTAAGAATTTACTCTTTGGAGAAGACTCTTCCAGGATTTCTTTGGAAGCATCCACCTTTTTGAATAAAAATGGAATTTTGGAGAAAATGAATAATTACAACATCATTAGGATTTTATGTTCTCATGAAAAGCCTATATTTCTCCCTTATTATGTGTTGGACAAGTTATTTATCATAGAGGTGGTGAGGTAGTATAGGTTTTGATTTTATTCTTTTTATGAAAGAAGGAAAAAAGAGTTTATTCCTCTTCCTTAGAAAGTTGGTGAAATTCTCTTGAGAGGAATTCCCAAAATTGATGAATATGCCTCTTACTTTGACTAGTTTAATTTGAAGTTTGCAGAAAAAATCAAAGGGTTTGACCCTAACCATATTTTTTATAATCACTTGGTATCAGTCGGGCTCAACCCCACAATGATAAATACACTCACATTTGGGGAGGAAGAGAGTGATAGTCATGAACCTCCTATTTGAGGTGTTGATAAAAATTCTAGTGACATAGAGACAATTGTGAGCACTACATAACATTATAAGAAAATATGGAAACCCTCAAGTGAAAGAAACGCTCAGTCACCCTTTGTTTCTCACAAAATTTTTTTTCCTAAAGTAAATACTCAGTTTACAATGAACCAACAAAGAAAAACCTCAAGTAACAATTCAGGTTATGTTGGAGAAAGAAATCATCCTCAAGGAAGTTTAGAAAACCCCCATAAGTTAATAGTGAAAAGGAAAAGGGTTAATTATCAACAAGAGGGAGAAGAAAAAAACGCACCTGAAAATGCTATTTTTCTTGATGATGTGGATTTATATGTTGATATTGAAAACATTTGGTTTCCAGATGAAGAATAATGTGCTTAAGAAAATGTACAATCTGCTCCATTAGTTGTTCAAGATGAAGTTTTCTTTGACGAAGAGACCTTTTTTGTACAAAATGTTTTATTTGATAAATCTTCAAAGAAATTGACCTTTGAAAAAACCTCAAAGAATAAGAAGGGAAGGTCATGGTCCACCATTTATACTAAAAACATGTTGTCGTCAAAATTATCATCAATTCATAGGGTCGTAGGGGATGCATTGGATGTTTCAATAATTAATATGGAAGAGGAAAATCTCAGGCTTAATGAGCGAGTCAAATAATTGGAGGAAAATCACATGTCCCCGCCCATATTTTCTACCCTAGTCGCCATGATACAACCTGATAGAACTCTTCAAGGAACTCCAGAGTCAAATCTAAGAGTAAAAGAAATTTCAAGCTTAATCATTACTACTCGAAACTTTGTTGAAGTGAATATAAAGAAAAGAATGTCACTTATTATATATTTATGGGACCTCAAAAAAAAAATTCCGCTCTCATGCTCAAAATTCAAAACACTAAAGAATACTTAAATGCAGATTTGAAGGATTATTCATAGATGGAGTTGCTATGTTTGTAGAAAAAGTCTCGGCAATGACGAATCATAGGAGAAAAAAATAATATTTTCCTTCCCATAGTTGTATGAAACAATTAAAGGCATGTTGGATGGAAATAATTAATACATTAATAGGGTTGTTAAATCAATTAAAAGAGCTATCACGGAAAAAGACTGAGGCATACTCAAAGATTATTGGTTTGGATATTGCGGGCACCACTATTGAAGTTTCAGATCCAAGCTTAATATCGAATTCAATGATCATGAGAAGAGATCAATTTGAAGAGCATGTTGAAAATTTGAAGAAATCATCGGTTGTAAAATTTGATGGTATGGTTGAGTATACTTATGATGACATCGATAATTGGCTTGTTGGGTACAAAAATAAAAATGAGGACATTGATACTATATTGAAAAATTTATCTATTGACCATAAAGAAATTGAAAGTGAATTGTTAAACATCAAAGTAAAACAAGAAGTGATTGTTGCCCCATTAAGGGAATATATTCAAGAATAGTTAAATAAGTCTATAATCAAGATTTATGAATTTCCAACGAAAGCGGTTACAACCAGCCACTTAACCGAAACATGCAAAGATATAAAGGGTGCATAAACAAGTAAATGAAAGAGATATTCCATCATAGTAAGTCCATAATGATTACATACCTTATTCCTTATCATATTTCATACATTTTTATTTATTCTTTAATTGGGAAAGTATAACCGAATTATGATAATTTCCTCCTTGTCTTCTTTCCAGATCATGTTTCTCATGCCCCACTCCATGTTATTTTCTTCATCATATTTCTTGTACATATTTTTATGGTCCAAGGGATCCCCAATCCCAGTCCATTAATGGGTGAATGCCTTTAAATTTCAAGTATTGTAACAAACATTATCATTTTTGAGAAATTCCAGAGAACTAAGTCGGGATTGGTTTTGATTGCATTTTATAAATCTGAGTTTTGAGTATAAGATATTTGAAGTCGATCTACCAAAATATTCTTTTGAGATTAATAAGTATTACTCTTTCAAAGTTATCTTGTGCCATTATACCATTTCTTTTATTTGAATGTGATCATATTTTTTATTAAATTGTGATGGATGTGAGGATTTTGTAATTTTCTATATCATGTTGTGTTTGGGGTTCCTAGTCCACTTCTCATGAATTCTCCATATATATATTTTATTTTTCAGTATTTTGAATTTTATTGAGCCATAAAGAGTTGGATTCATTCATATGACAGTATCCCATATTATTCTTGATATAAAATATTCAAATAAAATGATAAGACAAAGAGGAGTACCACCTCTCTAAAAATTCAAGGGATCGATATCCTCATGAGGTTGTTGTTTCAACATTGACATATTCAAACATCAACAAAAAGTTAAATCCAAGACAAGCTTACTAAGATTGAGAAGTTTCCAAAAATTGGTAGTGAGATACTATGGACTATTTAAAGTCCTAGAAAGGATAGGACCAATTGAGTACATGCTTACATAACCTTCATCCATGAGAATTCAAAATGTGTTGGACACATGTCTTTATTAAARAAGTATGTGCATGATCCTAACCATGTGATTGACTRGATTTTGATCTACGTGGAACACAAAGGGAACTTTCTGGTGGAACCAATGAGCATCCTAAACAAGAAATTCAAAGTTCTCAAGAAYAGAGCCATCAACCYAGTAAATATCCAATGGACCTACCACGATCTTGAAGATGCCACATGATATTATGAAGAGGCCATGCGAGAGGGGTACCCACAAATTTTTGCAAGTTTTGAAGAAAGTTGAATGCACATTGTACATAAGTGATTTAACAGTCCATTTTGGCAGCTAGAGATTCTTGGAGACACAAATCTAAGGATTTCTATCTGATTGATGATGGATCCCATTTTTTGGGTTTTACATGTTGAGGGGAAGGAGAGTTGTTGGCTGAAATTGCTACATGAGTCATTAAGTTGTGAAATTATCAATTATTTTGATATAAAACTTTTTATATGTAAAAAGATGTATATGTAAAAATGTAAGACTGTAGGATGATGTGCACTAAGGACAGTGCAATTTGTAGGGGGGGTGGAATGTAACAACCCCATTTTTAATCCCCATTTTAGATATGTATAATGTAAATATGATGTGTGTCCATAGGCCAAGAGATGTAATATGTATATCTAAAATAATAAATAAAATGTACCGTTGGCTATATATGGACATGAACATCGACTTGGGGGATAAGTATCCACAAGAGAGGGAATGCATAAGAGGAGGGTGGTCCAAAGGGGAAGTTACCCATGTCTTTTAAAACCAAAAAATATTTCCAAATTATTATTGTGTATAAACCTTCTATTGTATCTTGAGTGATTTCAAGCACTGATCATTGAATGCATGTAATAGGGTTGGTGTGAGATCAACTCATAAATTTAAGTAGAGAATCGGTTGAGTACAATAAATCATGGAGGAAGTGTGAGATTCAAGAAAATCATTTTGGGGAAGAGTGAGAGTCAAGAAATCAAGGAAAAGGAAGGAATTTCATATGGATAGAGAGAAATAGTAGAGGCAGGAAATGGTTATGCAGTTGGTACGTAGTTGGAGGAGCAACAAGAGGGATCAAGACACTAAACCTAGAAGGAGAGATTGGGCCTAAATAAAAACTGGTTGGAGCTATGAATTCATGGAGATAGAGGCTGCATGCCTGTGAGAAGTTTTAGTTCAAGAAATTCTCAAGAGAGCAAGTGTTTTGTTGTGGTGTGAATTCTTGTTCATAGCCACAGATTCTTAGATTCCCCGGTAGAAAGATAGTCATTGCAGACCTAGAGGGAAGGGGGATAGCATGAGGGACTGCATGGTAGAGAAGGGGATCCCATTCCTTGGGTTGTGCGAGTTGAAGGGAAGAGATATAGGGGTTGGAATGGTTTTGGGAGATCGTTGTTGAGAGGGGACCATAACCAACCTTAGGAACCATCATCTCTTGTGGATGCATAGCCACAACTTGGGGGTGACTTAATGTTGAGAAGTGGAACAACATGTTTATGGTTTGGAGGAACATCTATCCTTTGTAATGGGTCATGTATTAATAAGATAAGACTTCATATTCACTATGTTTAATTATGTTAAATTGTTGAGTTTATTTCTCTGTATTACCTTATGAATTTAGCTTATTTACTATTGCATATTATGCCTAAATGATGCTTCTGCATCTGTTTTTTATATGATTGAAATCTAGTGTGTGTGTGTGTGTGTGTTTATTAGTTGTTGCACATGTTTAATTGATTGCCTTATGTTTTTAATGATTATGGACACTTGCATGAGATTTCATGTCATGTTGTGCATTTATGCATTTAAAATTGGTATCATAGTTTCTATTTGGTCAAATTTAGTAGTAACATGACTCAGGTGGGGGATGGTTCTGTTACATTGTGGTATCAAAGATAAATTTGTATGGTAGTGTGCCTCAATGAGTATCTAGGTATGTTACAATAACCAAATTGTCCTTTGTGTGGAGAATGGATTCTCTTGTGTGGGGTGTTTGGTCCACTACCTAAACCTTGGAAGCATATGGAAAATATGAAGTAAACGATAATTATTTTTTCCATAAACCACTTCATATGGGGTCATTTTGGTATCTCCATGATAAGAGTCATTATACCACCATTTTGTGAGGGGAAACCAGTGTACCCATTGCTGTGGTTTTTCATAGGAAAAACATTTCAAATAGGTTTTTAATAACTTGTTGACCACTTCAATTTTACCATCTATTTTTGGGTGATTTGTAATGTTAAGTTTTAGTTGGTTACCTTGTAGTTTAAACACTTCTTACCAAAATTTTCTAGTGAAGGTAGGGTCTTGATCTGAGAAAATGGAAGTGGGCATGGCATGTAACTTAAAAATCTAATAAAGAAGTACTTGGGAAACCCAGGAGGGTTTAAATGGACGTGGTAAGGCACAAAAATTAATGTATTTGGAGAGACAAGCAACTTCCACCATAATCATAGATTTTTTGGCCACCCTTGTAAGTTCCATGATAAAATACATAGTGATGTTGGCCCACATGTGTGTTGGGATCGGTAGTGGTTGTAGTGCCCTTGGTGTCTTTACTATTTCCCCTTTGTTTTTATGATAGGTGTCACATGTGACCACAAAATCCTGGGTATTAATTTCCATCCCATCCCAAAAGAATGAGAACTTAGTTTATTCATATGTTTTATGAAATCCAGAGTGATTAATTGTATGTGATGAATGAAATTATTCTAAGATTAATTTTTTTAAGAATTATTTACTATAAAAATGTTCCCTTTATATCACAATGTATCTATATGCCATGTATACCCCTTACAAGGGTTGGTATTATCTTGAATCCTTTAGATGAGTCAAATGATAACACCATTTTCCAACCATTCTTGATTAGCTTCCTCAAGCCAACCTAGGATGGGTAAATATAAGGAAAAAAAGCATCCATCCTCATCAAATTATCAGGATAAGGAATCATTTACCACATTTTATTTACCTTTCTTATACATAATCTCATAGTCATAGCCTATTATCTTGGTGGCCCACTTATGTTGTTCTGGTGAGGATAACCTTTGTTCCATAAATTACTTCAAACTATAATGGTCAATATTGATCTTGAAACATCACCCAATGAAGTATGGGTGCTAGGTCTCTAAGACATGCAAGATGACGATCATTTATTTCTCATATGTGGATTTACTGAAATTACTCATTGGAGAATGCCAAAGGGTTCTCTTCTTGTATTAGTATTGCTCTGAGACCCTTGCATGAGGCATCACATTCCAGGACAAAAGTATTAGTAAAATTTGACATAGTTAATACTGGAGTTGTGAACATGGAATATTTTAAAGATGAGAAGTATCATTCCAAAGCCTCATTCTAAAATAAAGGAATCATTTTTTAGTAGTGAGGTTAAAGGAGCTACAATTTTTCCATAATTTTTTACAAACTTCCTATAGTACCCTGTAAGTCTTAAGAATCCATGTAAACGTTTCAATGTTTTGTGAGAAGGCCAATATTTCTTAGCTACAACCTTATTGGGATCAACTCGTACTCCCTCTTCATTTACAATGTGACAGAAGTATTCAACCTATAAATCCCCGAAATCACATTTGGAGTGTTTTAAAAATAGTTGGTGGTCTTGTAGGAGTTGTGAGGCCCTATCAACATGCTTGATGTGGTATTCACATGTCTTGCTATAGATCAAAATATCATCAAAGAATATTGGTACAACATTGTGGAGGAATGGTCGAAGGCTCTAGAAGGTTTATGGAGAATTGTAAAGGCTAAAAGGAATCACTAAAAAATCATAAAGACCTTCATGTGTATGAAAATCGGTCTTAGGCATGTTCTCCTCTTCCATCTTGATCTAGTGGTGGTTGGAATGAAGGTCAATTTGAGTGAAAAATGTGTCTCCGTGAAGTTTGTCCAAGTGGTCATCAATAACTAGGATAAGATATTTGTACTTGATCTTCAACTTATTGAGAGATCTTAAATAAGGACATGTGAACCAAGTGCCTTCATTATTTAATATCATAACCAACTAGTATTGGGATGTATGAATATCATCTCCAACAATTCCTTAATTATATTTTCAATTTCATTTTTCTATACAAAAGGGTGCCTATAAAGATGCACATTGGGTGGTTGACTTCTTGGAATGAGGGGACAACCATGGTCATGATCCCCACATGAATATGGTAAATCTTATGGAATTTTAAAGACTTGTTTATTCTTAGAGAAAACCAACTACAAATCATGGTGAATCTATGGTGGTGTGGTGTCAACTACCTGTATGGAACTGGATTTCACAATAACACTCGAGTATCCTTTCTTAAACAAATTCTCCATACAATAAGAGGTTACAATTTCAATGGAACATGATGTAAGCCTCTTAAGCATATGTTTTTTCCCTTCTTGCGTGATTGAAATTCATGGTGACTGGTTCAAAAGTGCATAACCACTCTACCCCAATAACTTATCAAAACTATCCATTTCAATGGAAAACATGTGAGTTTTGACATGACACTCACCCATTTGTAGTTTCACATTTTCATATGTGCCTCTACATTTCATTATTCCACCATTCGCGGCCATAATTTTAAATTTAGATATGAGCCATACATAACAATGGGTGTCTTGTGCCACTCTCATATGGATAAAATTGTGGGTGGTTCCACTGTCAATCAACATAATCACTTTGTGATGATTGATGTAGCTAATTAATTTCAAGGTTTGTGGTGTTGAGAAACCTGATAGGGAATGGGGAGAAATTTAGGGTTCCTCGAATGTAGCTTCCAAGGGGGATTCATATTCCATGGAGGGGGTGGTGTCATCCAAATCTAGTTTTGGAGTATCTTCAATAGAAATTTCCTTTGATTACTCATGTGGAGATACATCCATTTGAAATAATTTATGTTCTTTACATTTGCACCCTTTGAAATATTGCTCATTACAATTATAGAAAAGAAGAAGGTGTTAAAATTTTTCCATATCTTTAGGAGATATCTTGTGGATGCAGACTAGTTATAAGTTGGATGATTTAGGGATAGCTTCCAAAAGGGGGTTAGGGAAAGTGGTGAATAAAGGTCTCTTGTTTTGTGCATTGCTCAGTATCTTAAATTATTTATCTTTGTCAAATGCTTCCAACCATCTTTTTGGGCATTGCATCGTGACATGTGATTTAATTTCCTCCTTGAGGTCATTGATGAAACATTATTTAAAAAATAAATCAGATTGGCCCTATGTGAGGATTGCCAATTCTTAAAGGTGATGATATATTCCATAATTGTACTTGTTTGGCCTAATTTTGTGAGGCGTCCCAAATGGCGAGTTTCATGCTCAAAATGACAATAAAATATTTTTACCAATTGGGTCTAGGAAATGTAACCTTTATAATCCTTCCTATACCATTTCCATCAATTCCAACATTCAACATCCAATTATAAGACCCCCATGTGTGGTTTATGTAGGTCATCAATAATTCCATGGAGTGAGAAATAATGTTCCATTTTGGTAACCCACCCTGAGGGATCTGACCCATCAAATTTGTTCACGTCAAACTTTGGAATATGGAGCCACAAAATGTGATCTTGAAAGTGTGGGCCGTGATTATCCTAAAACATGGGTGCATATTATACTTTAGGGGTGTTAGATTCCTCTTTGGTTGGATCAACGTTTGGCTCTCCTACATGGATATTCAAGTGTTCCCATAATACTTTCAAGAGGTCATGTTGTTCTTTCATCGTTGCCTCCACGAATGTGAGTGAAGTCTCAATTTTAGCTACTTTTTCTTCTAGATGTTTGCGCTGAGTGGATTGGGGTTGTTGTTGGTTTTGAGTCGACGAAGCTTGTTTTTGGTTCTCTATATTGGTCATGTTGTGATTTTGAACCATGGGACCATCAAAGGTTTTGTGGAAGTGTTATTATCCACTTATGTCATAGTGACCAATAACATGAAAGGAGTATTTTCAAATAGACCCAAAACCACTATATTTTGGGAGTATTACTCTCAGCTGATTATTACCATGGTGATATAATATTAAAATTCCTTTTGGATGAAAACATGTAGAAATTTTATTGGCTAAATGCATGGTCCTAGTGATAGAGGAGTCTCAGGTCTTATATCTCTATGATATACTTGTCCATTCGAAAAATAGTACTTGGCCCAATATCTCAGGGAACTAACCAAGGAGAATGAACCATGCCCTTAGCCATACAACCCAACTATCTAGGTACTAGAGAGTGATCTCCATGAGTGTTGTTCTTGATGTACAATAGCAACAAGAAAGACACTTAGTTGATCTAGGATTGGTTTCAAGTATACCTAGGGGACTTCTAATATACATGAAGATACGTGGAAGTGATATTTTGTATAAATGATTTGTTTGATGTGATACTAGAAGGTGTACCAATATGGGTTACAAGGGTTTCCGACAATTTGATTTCACTTGCATTTCTTGCATGTATTCTTCCCTAATTGTAGTTTTACCCATAGATAACTATATTATTTAAGGATGTCGAAACACGTCTCTAACCTAAAGAAATTCTACTAAAATTTGGATATTTGTTGGCTCACTTAGAGATTTGATACCATTTGCAGTGTTCCTTATCCCTTAAAAATTGAAACACAACCAAGTATGCAAACAATACAATTGCAAATTAACCAGAAATAGGAGACAATAAGATAATAGCTACAGAAATACCTGTATATATTGATAATGGAAAGAATAATACAATTTTCACTTTCCTCTTAAGGTGGAGAGACTTTTCACTAAGAAAATCTCCAAATACACAACACAAGAAAAACATTTCATAGTCTCCTATCTCTTTAAATAGATTTTACATAGAAAAAACCCTAACTACTTATTTCCCCATTATTAATGGGTACCAACTACCGAGTGGTCCTTATAATGTTAAATGAGATGAATTGAATATATTATAGTATTGTCTCTTTCTCTATAAATGTTATCTTTATCTACTAATCAAGTTCAATAACTTCATATTTTGGTCCTTTATACCATGTTAACTTCACATAGTTAGAATTAGAAATTTATTTAAGGCATCATTGAAAACATTAACGTTATTATAATCTCAAGGGTCGAGTTATATAATTTCCATCATTTTCTCAATAATCCAAAGCCATACGAAGTGTATAGATAAATGTCTTATTAGGAAATTAAGGTTTTTAGCCTATTTTCTTGATCATAATATCTTTATCATTAATTTTGGGTATTTCAAATGACAAATTATGAGATTTGAATGGGGTCTTTGAGAGATCTTTAGGATGTCTTGAAACTTGATGATATCCTGCGTGTTTTGAGATCAATCTTAGTGAAGTATTGGGCTCCCTTAAGGTGATCATATTTATGGTTTACCTTCCTCTTGTGAACTTTTTTAGAGTCGTCATCAACAACAACGCTGATCATAAAGTGATTGGATTTTAATTGTCTTTAATTAGAATAATTTATTTGACAATAACTATTAGCTTAAGATGCGAATTGTAAACATAAAACTAGTTAATTTGGTAAAGAATTCTTAAAATATGTTTTCAAATAAAAAAGTGGTGCTGCTAATTTTTTCAACATCTAATTTCATTTTTTTAGTGATTTTGGTATCACAATATTTTCTCCACATTATATTCATAATATTGTATTTTGTTTTAATAAATGAATGAGAAAGTACCATGTGATTTTCTCAATTCTACAAAATCTTATTGAAATTCTACTTATTGAAATTCTACATTCATATTATGAAAGTAAAGGATAAATTTCATAAATTTTACAAAACTAAAAAAAATAGAAGATAATATCCTTTAATTAAATGAAATATCTTTAGAAATTTCAAGCATTAAAGGTGGGGGATTGTTGGTGGAATTCTAAGTGTTCCCTTGCACCCCCAGTCCCCATAACTAGGAGCAATTCTTGGCATTTCCCCCTCATTCCATGTGTAAAATTACTCAAAATTAAGTTAACTTTGTGGAAATTTAGCCAAATATTTTAAATTTGAATCTTGTAAGGACTCAGGGAAACACTAACTAGCTAATAGTTGAGTAATTTTATAGATTTCATGAGGGATAGATGGAGGGGGTTCATGCTAGGAATAACCCCTATATTTGGGTGGTGATTCTAGACATTGACACTTGTCTCTCCATGTAAAAAAAATGAAGTGAAAATTTATTGGCAAAAAATTAGTAAAATTTCACCAATTTTTTTTATCATTTAAAGAATGGATGGGAAAGAGAGAATCTTAGAAATTCCCCCCCTCCAACCACGATTTAAATTTAAAACAATTTAAATAAAAATAGCAAAAACTCATAAATCTGACCAAATTTAACCCAACAAAAACAATTATATGCATAAAAAGGGATGGCCGAGGGTGATAATGGGAATCCCTCCCTCCATGCATGAGATATCTCAATTTTTTGTAAAGATAATTAAAATTTCATAAAAAAAAATTAATATTTCATTCTCTAAAATTTCATTGAAATAAAAGAAAGTATATTCATAGTTTTAATTTTTTTTTCAATTTATAAAATTCTTATTTAATTTTATAATATCACAGTAAATTTTCAATTAAATATTGTCAAACTAAAAAATTAATTGATAATTTATTTCTTAAAAATATCATAATTATAAAAATTACAAGAATGGTAATACAATATTTTAGAAGCACAAAAAAACAAAAGAAAAAATAAATAGATATTGAAAAAAAGTGAAGCTATTATATAATCTTTAAGTAAAAAAAAATTTTAGGAAAAGGAAAAAATAAATAAAAAGATAAAATTACATTACTACATTAACATTAATATTAAAAAAAAAAAATTGTGAAAAAAATATTGATAACACTAATATTCTATTTTTAAAAAATAAATAAAAAATATTTAAAAAAATATTTTTATAAATATTAAATTAAAAAAATAGTATAAAAAATAATATTAACAATATCATCTTTCAAAACAAAGACAAACAACACTTTATAAAATACACCACTAAGCCATGTTTTCACTCAACTATTTACCAGGCCGGGGCAACGTGTAGTTCCGGTTGTCTAGGTTGCCAGGGCCCAAGTTCTTTGGCTCTGAAGCTTAAGGCTAGCGAGAATTTCAAATAAACAGGACCAGCACCTTACAAGTACAAGTACTAGATTTTATGGATGGAATTCTTAACATGAAAATAATTATATATTTGGAAGAACAATGGTATTCCATCCCACTATATTTCCTCGATTTTTTCATTTAAATTGAATCAAATAAAATATTTCGTGTGTTAGTTGGTAATATAACCTACCTTTTTGCACACTCAAGAATAATGTGATAAGGGATATGATAAGATAATTAACGAGTTACTTGGTTCAAAAGAAATAAGAAGTGCACTTGGACCATCTTGAATAATGTGAGGAGTGTTTTTTGAGTTATTTGGTGAAGAAATATTTGGTTCAAAAGAAATAAGAAGTTTTGCACTCGGACCATCTTGAATAATGTGAAGAGTGTTTTTTTGAGTTACTTGATGAACATTGGTGAAAGAAGAAAAAGTTTTGCACTGCATACTTGGATAATGAAGAGTGTATTTAGATACTTGGTATAGAAACATTGGAATTTTTGCAAACTTGGATAATGATAATGAGTGCTTTTTAGATACTTGGTGAGGAAATATGGGAACTTTTGCATATTCTCTAAATAATATGTGAAGGGATACGATGAATAAGAAGAATCGGAAAAAATGGTGAAAGAAGTATGAAGCTCATTGGTAAAAGAGAAGTTTTGCACTTGCACACTTGATGATCGAAGAGTGCTTTTGAATTACTTTGGATGATCTTGAATAATGTGAAGAGTGCTTTTGAGTGACTTGGTGAATAATATGTGAGTGCTTTTGAGTGACTTGGTGAATAATATGTGAGAAGGGATACGAGGAATCAGAAACATTGGTGAAAGAAGTAAAAAGTGGAACAATGTTTTTTGAGTTACTTGGTGAAGAAACATTGTAATCTTTTGTATATTTCGGGAATTGTTTTCTTGGGTTGCTTGGTGAAGGAACATTGGAACCTTTTGCAGAACTTGAACAATATGAGAAGGGATATGAGAAACTTGCTTTTGCAGAACTTGAACAATATGGGAAGGGATACAATATGGGAAGGGATATGAGAAACTTGAATAAGGAATATGAGGATTGAGAAGAAAAATAATTACTAACTTTAGATATTATTTTTGGGATTAACTGCGTAGTGTAAGTCATTAATCTATGACCCATATTCATGAGTATTAGTTGTAACTGACCAATAATTCTCATGATTTGAATAGTCCACTTAGCACTCATTGCATCGGGTGATGCTCACAGGGGTGAAGAAATGGGATTGAAGCCAACGAAATGAANAAATATTAAATTAAAAGAATAGTATAAAAAATAATATTAACAATACCATCTTTCAAAACAAAGACAAACAACACTTTATAAAATACACCACTAAGCCAGGTTTTCACTCAACTATTTACCAGGCCGGGGCAACGTGTAGTTCCGGTTGTCGAGGTTGCCAGGGCCCAAGTTCTTTGGCTCTGAAGCTTAAGGCTAGCGAGAATTTCAAATAAAGGACCAGCACCTTATAAGTACAAGTACTAGATTTTATGGATGGAATTCTTAACATGAAAATAATTATATATTTGGAAGAACAATGGTATCCCATCCCACTATATTTCCTCGATTTTTTCATTTAAATTGAATCAAATAAAATATTTCCTGTGTTAGTTGGTAATATAACCTACCTTTTTGCACACTCATGAATAATGTGATAAGGGATATGATAAGATAATTAATTAGTTACTTGGTTCAAAAGAAATAAGAAGTGCACTTGGATCATCTTGAATAATGTGAGGAGTGTTTTTTGAGTTACTTGGTGAAGAAATATTTGGTTCAAAAGAAATAAGAAGTTTTGCACTCGGACCATCTTGAATAATGTGAAGAGTGTTTTTTGAATTACTTGATGAACATTGGTGAAAGAAGGAAAAAGTTTTGCACTGCATACTTGGATAATGAAGAGTGTATTTAGATACTTGGTATAGAAACATTGGAACTTTTGCAAACTTGGATAATGATAATGAGGAGTGCTTTTTAGATACCTGGTGAGGAAATATTGGAACTTTTGCATATTCTCTAAATAATATGTGAAGGGATACGATGAATGAGAAGAATCGGAAAAAATGGTGAAAGAAGTATCAAGCTCATTGGTAAAAGAGAAGTTTTGCACTTGCACACTTGATGATCGACGAGTGCTTTTGAATTACTTTGGATGATCTTGAATAATGTGAAGAGTGCTTTTGAGTGACTTGGTGAATAATATGTGAGTGCTTTTGAGTGACTTGGTGAATAATATGTGAGAAGGGATACGAGGAATCAGAAACATTGGTGAAAGAAGTAAAAAGTGGAACAATGTTTTTTGAGTTACTTGGTGAAGAAACATTGTAACCTTTTGTATATTTCGGGAACTGTTTTCTTGGGTTGCTTGGTGAAGGAACATTGGAACCTTTTGCAGAACTTGAACAATATGAGAAGGGATATGAGAAACTTGCTTTTGCAGAACTTGAACAATATGGGAAGGGATATGAGAAACTTGAATAAGGAATATGAGGATTGAGAAGAAAAATAATTTCTAACTTTGTGAAGGAACGTGGAACTTCCGCACTCTTGAATAATGTAACAAGCGATAGAAGGAATGCGGAGAAATAATCTACCAAATAATGTTTTTAGTATCTGCTAGATAGTAGGAGTCACAGAAGCATCATATTCAGAAAATTGCTGCTCTTCCCAATAAACTATTTCTACTCCGAGAGTAATTGGGGTAACATTTAGTAAAATAGATCTACATATAACTCTCAACTACACCACAATTTCAAATGACCACCAATGTTCATGGCACAGTTAGTTCTCCCTCTCTGTAAAACCGATCTAATTTCACTCTCAGTTGCAGTTGCTTAGTTCTCCTTCTGTGTAAAACCGATCTAACTGCACTCCCAGTTACAGTTGAAATGTGCCAAGCATTAACTCTGGCACCCTTCACAAACACAAAGAGTAACCTGCGCATAATGAAAGATAACATAAGATAGCAGGTTCGTCGAATGCATGCATAGCGCACGTTCATGAGAACACCCCTGCACCATAAAGGCGTAGGTTGTGTGCCCTTCGATATCGAAAATGACATGCGCACAGCGGCTAAGCCGCAGGACTGAACAGATATGGACAAGGCACACATCCAAACACTAACACGAAAAATATATCCAATGAGCACATGTCAAAAGAGCTACATGCTATTGACATTCCTACAAATATGAACCCTCGCTTAACCTGAAACAATGATTTCAAACAACTTTGGAAGCAACACAAATTGTGTTAACTACATTTATGGAATTTCCCTCGTGTGAAATGTATAAATCATTCGGGACTGTATTAACTTTGGAGTTGCCTACTGTTAATTCATTCGGGACTTTCGTCGAACATTTGGCATGCAAACATGCCATTCCAACCAATACAAATTTCTAAAACCCTAGAAAAAAATAGTCAGCAAATTATCAACGAAATACCTTGAGAATACCTCCAAAAATAACATCGAACCTCCGCAATGACTGAAGATTTGGGAGGATCTTTCTCTCCTTATCATCTTTGAGAGGAAAAATTGATGCCGCAATCAATTGTTTCCCGACAATCTACTGGAATGTAAACCTGTATCACAGCAAATGCCTAATGAATCTTTAACCATGGGTTCATAGCAGCAACCTACTTCCATGGTTATTTCTTCTACCGACTGGTGCAAAATTTTAGCTAACTGGTGGATAAAAATATGACTACAATTTAAGATCATGAACACTAGAAAAGATTCACCATAAAAAAGGTTATGAATATTATTCATAGATAGCAAAGCACTTATACAATGGCGGCACCCGCTTCCCACACTGCAGAAAGTATAATGTGCTCGATGAGCTCCAAGAATGAAAGAGAAGTAAAATAAGCCTGCTGCTAAAAATCCAACATCAATATCATTCAAAGAGGTGGTCTCACCTGGTTTCCCATTAAGTGGGACAAGGAATCACACAATTTTCAGAGAGAGAAATACAACCAAAGTCCCGGGTACATCTCACTTTCACTAAATGTACATGTTATGAAGATCAGGAAGGTATTTAGCTAATACATCTCGAAGCGAGCAATCATGGGAGTTGATACATTAGAATGTGTACACTGAATAAAGGTTACGATGAGAAAAGGGTGTATTTATGAAAGGGTTATTAAGAGTGGAGGGTGTATTTATGAAACAATGGAGAAAGGTTATTACATGATTATAACCAACATGGTTATAGGGTAGAGTGGAGTCATGGTTATGAGGTGGTTATGAGGTGGGGTGGGTTTCTTGATAAGTTTTTTTTTAAAGGTTATAATAATAATAATAATAATATATTTTTAAGGTTATGGTTAAGTCAGATATCAAATTGGTGTATGAAATTTTCTTGTTTGTGGGACATGAGAACTCTTATGAAAATATACATTCCTTACCCCTCTAAATTTGAAAAGAATGTATTGATGAAAATAGTAATGTAGATAAGAGTATATTTATATAAAATTATAATTAAAAAGTTATAAATAAGATGACAATTTAGATAAATTATTGTTATGAGATGAATAGTTATGAATATGAATTCAAAAGAGTGTAGATAAATTATTCTTAAGAAATAACTAGTTATGAATATGAATTCAAGAAAGTGTCTATTTTTTTTATTTTTTTATTTTTTATATTTAATTTAAAATTTGTAATGCTGTTACTATTATAGAAATAGATTTAAAGTTTACTTGTTATTTTACATATTTAAATAATTTAAGTTTTACATGAATACTCTTTTTTTTACTTTATATTTTACACTTATTATATTATGAATAATGTTGTGTTTACATATTTAAATAATTTTAGTTTTACATTAATATTATTTTTTTACTTTGTATTTTAAGCTTATTATATTATGAATAAATACTTAAAAGTTGTGTTTTTATAAATTTTGTATAAATATCTAAATAAATTTTGAATTATTTTTATTTATTAATGTGTTATTTTTATAGTTCTTGAATTATACATAACATATTAAATATATAATAAAGTTTACTTAATTTTATATTAAATTTTAAAGTGAAAAAAAATATTATAAATTTTTCTAATTTATGATTGAAGTTTTACTAATTGTGATTTTAATATCAAAAATTCATATTTTATATACTTTTCTAATTATATGATTTTAAATAATTATATTTTCATTTTATACTAATAGAAATTCATATTAATTGATAAAAATAATAATGTGAATTTAATATCAAAGATGCATACTTTTTATTTATTTTTTATTTATATGATTTTAAATAATTATATTTTCATTTTGATGAAAATGATAATGTAATGTTAAAAATTACTATTAATTAAAAGATTGACAAGATTAATAAATCTTATATTATTTCTTCACTATTAAAAACAATTAATTCTTTATTTTTTTTATTAATTAAAAGATTGACAAGATTAATAAATCTTATATTATTTCTTCACTATTAAAAACAATTAAATCTTTATTTTTTTAATGTTATATTTATTATAGCAAAAAGTATAACAGTAAAAAGAAAAATAATGAAAAGACACTTAGTCAATTTTTATCATTTCAAAAAATTAAAAAAGAAAAAGTTTTTTTTACTTGAGTTTACAATTTGTCAAAATATTATGATTGAAATAAAGCATATAATAAACACAATGAAAAGCATGTGTTCTTAGAGAAACTTAATCCCTAGTGGAAGCAATAACAATGGATCATTTTCACCAACAATACTCAGTTTACAACAATATAGTGCATATTATACACCACTCCTCATAATATTATGGATTTTGGATTCCACAATTAAAGTGAATTTTGAAAGGAATTCATCACATGTGCTACTAAATATAGGATCACCATTACAAAAAACAACATATTTTTTCTTACAAGCAACAACATTCATTAAAAAATTAAATTTATTGGCACATTTGTGAGGTCCAAGGAAATCATCAACCAATTCCATCAAGCAACTTGTAGGAAAGTACTTGTATCTATTATGAGGACCAATCAATAATTTCTTGAACACAAAATAACACAAACTAACCAAACATAGTGTGATGATGTAATCAATTATCAACATCTCTAATATTTGATATTTTTTTTGCAACTAGGAAATGATCAACTTTGTATAGCACACTTTAGGATATTGATAACTACCATGGCTTTGTATGATTATGTATCATTTTACATATTAAATTTTCTTATAAACTTCTTAGCATTATAGTAATATATGTTAGCATGTCCTATCTCACACCTTCATTTAAGATATAACATACAAATATTTTTGTCATTTCTATTATTGTAGCTTAATTTTATAGCCTTTTTGTGTAATAGTTCAAAAAAATATATTCAAAATGCCAAATTTTTTTTTTTTTTTTTTATGTGAATTGTCTTTCTTGATATTTGCACATTAATCTCTATTACACTTGCTTTATATAATTTTTTGTTTTGAGTTATGTATATGTTATACTCTTTTCCATAAGATTATATTAAATTTTAGTTATAATTTTTTGTTTTTAAAATAACAATATTAAGTTAACTTTTCACATTTATACTTAAAAGATTATAATGTTATGTTTATGAATATATATACTTGTATTTATATAATCTATATTCAAAATTTCATTTTTTCAGATTAACTTAACTTTCTTTTAATATTTGTATTTAAAAGATTACAATGCTTTCATTTTTTCATATTAAGTTAACTTTCTTTTCACATTTGTATTTAAAAAATTACAATGCTATGGTCATGAATATATATACACTTGTATTTATATAATTTATATTCAAAATGTCATTTTTTCCTTTTCTATGTGAATTTTCTTTATGGATATTTGCACATTAATCTCTATTTATTTTCAGTCTTTCTCTCTTATTACACTTATGTTATATAGTTTGTTGTTTTGAACTATGTATATGTTATACTTTTTTTCATAATATTACACTAAATTCTAGCTTGATTTTTTTTATTATTAAAGATTCTAATATATTATAAAAAATAATAGTATATTACTTTAAATTTTCAAAAACAAATAATAGTATATTACTTTAAATTTTCAATTTGTTACTTAATTTAAATAATAGTATATTACTTTAAATCTTCAATTTGTTACTTATTTATATTTAGTTATTACCTTTATTTATAATTTAATACATATTTGTTACTTATTTCTATTTATAATTTAAAACATTGTTTCTTATTTAGTTGCATTTTTTGTTATTGTTAATAAATATAAAGGTAGAGAGAACATATTTTTTTATAATATCTTATTTATAGTTATAATGATTGAAAAATCTAAAACATAAAAAAAATTAATAGTAGCAAAATTTTTTTAGTAACATGTCCTTCAAGTAAGAATAATATGTTTTTGTATTAAAATTAAAATAATATGTTTATAGTTCTTTTACAATTTTAGTAAAATACTAAATTGAAGTGTTAATAAGTACATGTAAAATATTTATCATCATATTTTTGAAAATTTTTGTTAATTGTAAAAATAATTATGCATTCAATCCAACTAGTGGTTAGTTTATAAATTGACCATCACCCTATGCATAAAGTTGGAATGAAACTAATGTAAATAATTTAAGTTATTCACTATGACAAGAAGGCTTGACAAGTAAGGACTTTGAGAAATACAATTGCGAATTGAGTCACTTTTTCATTGTTTATCATACTTCTAAACTTTACTTTTCAGTTTTGAAATTTTGATTTAAGTTTGAGAATATTTAATATTATTTCATCATTAATATTTATAAAAATAATTTATTAAAATTTAAGAGTTATATTTAATATTTATTGATATGATTATATATTCAAATTAACCAAAATTTACTTGGTTTATGCATTAAAATGTCCAAATTATATGATCATATATATTTCTTAGTAATTACATC
>SNQJ01S0004247.1:63864-90832 GCA_010110895.2 Picea sitchensis
AAACATAAATATATTCCAAGGAAAGAGTAAAGTTTGGATAGTCTTTGCAAAATTAGTTGAACCATCCACCCAATGCATGTTGCAAATAGGGAGGTCATAGTTAACAAGGTTAAATCCAGTTGATTCCCTCGGGGTTACCAGTTGCTATTGTTGTTGGAAGTTGATTCAGATACTTTGGAGAAGAGTTGGGAATCTCACTAGATTTTTCTTGGAAATGTGTGTTTGTTACACAAGAGTCCATTTCACGTACACATTTGTGTGTGTGTGTGTGTGTGTGTGTGTGTGTTACAGAAAAGTTCATTTAACACACACACAGACACAATCCTAAGGGTTAGCAAAAATGGTTTGAATTTCCATGCCAAAGCCATTTGGTGAGGAGGTCATGAGCTCAAATTCACCTAGGTCCCTCATAGTTTGGCATACATGTTGTGTTAACATAATTTACCCTTGGACGTCGTTTATAGAATGCGAGGAAGTTTCTGAAGGGATTATTGGAGGAATTTTTCCAAACATGTGGCATGATGGGAAAATGGGAGGACCATTCCCTAGAACATATAAATTCAAATCTCACTAACATGAGTGAGGTGCACATAAAAGATAATATTATCTTGTTATAACCATGGGATATGATCCTAACTTCGATGATGTCCCAATATAGTTGACTAAACATGAATTATTTTTAAATATGTTTATAGCCTCAAGGATTAAAGCTCAATTAGTTGAACCATTTTTCAAGGAATGTTACCAACAGGGAGGTTGTAGGTCACATGTTCAAATATGGTCGAGTCCCTTGATGTGTCCATCCACTCTTGCAATGAGAAAAGGACTCCATCCTTCATCTAGATATTTGGGTGAAGAGGGAAGAATCCCATAAGGTGTTCTTTAGAAAAAAAATATATATAGTAGCTTTCACTGTTAGCTCAAAAGATTGGTTGTTTAAAAATATTTCAAATGTAATTTAAATATTAAATGGTATTAAGGGGGTGATAGGTTTTTAAAAGTAAACTAGGGGTAAACAAATGGTGGGTGGTTCAATAAACCAACCTTATTCTGGAGTGTGGGGGAAGAGTTAGCAATGCGAGGATATTTTCCTTTATAAGTTTTTTTTTTTATGGAAGTGAAACATCTCACTAAGGAGAGTGGTGATATATATTTAGCTCTCGTACTTTATAGAAATTTTTAATGAACCACTAAATTATTTGGACAAGCATTGAAAATGACCAAATATTTCATAATAGAGGGATTTAAAGATGAAATGATCTTATGTTCATAAGGAACATGTTTGATTCTTTTGAATGAAAGATCAAGTATAATATGATAAACACCATTCTATAAATTATATGTGAGATACATATGTAAAATATTGGGACCAACATACTAGGGTTAGAAATAATGACGTTTATAAAAAATGGTTTAAAATCCTATGCCTTGGTGTACAATTGGTGGTTGATGTTGTCATCTATTTCGAGATTACAATGAAAGGGGATAAATCCTATGAAGTGTATGTTCCCAAGGGACAAATCGATTAGTCTGACTATATTTCCAAAGATGTAATGTCAGTGGGAGGTTTTCAAGATCCATTCACATTGATTCAAGAACCATTCACATTGATTCCTTAAGGCTTACCATTGAATTGAATGCACATAGGCAGTTAATATCACCATCCATCTAGGATTTGAGGGAAGAGGGGTGAATTTCTTAAATTTATTTCTTAGGAAAAATAAATTATATAGATAGATAGCTACACATATAAGTAAGTTTCTCTTTTAATAGATATAAGGAAAATAGACGAACATGGTGGAGGAGGGAGATCTAGGGTTAAGAGTTCAAAAGGAAGGAAGAAGTGATTTCTCTTGAGTAGGACCCTTAGAATATCTCTCTACGTGGAATGGATTGTCAAGGGTGTAAAGGAATTGGTTCATAATGCAATGATCGTGTACTTTAGTGTCCCAAATCCTTCCTCTCAAAGGTGGTGAAATGGAATGGCTCGAAATGGGACAAGAAAACAAAAACAAAGGGTAAGATCAAGATCTCTCCTCTATAGAGTGGGTTTTATAGCTTATATGTTCAATAATGTTGAGGATAAGGAATTTGTGTTATTAGAAGGTCTATTGGAAGGTCCATGATTCTTTATGAACTCACGGTTAGTTTTATAACCATTATATAAGTCTTTAACTTCATTTATGTGTTAAGGGATGAGATCTTGATTCTTTATCTAGATTAGGTTACCACATCTTCAACTTCACTATTTCAATTTGAGAGTTCCACAAGTTCAATACATAGTGTTGGAAACATTAAAGAAAGGATCAATATTTCAATTTGAGATTTCCACAAATTTGTATTGTTGGAAACATTAAAGAGAGGAGTGTCCTTAATAGTGGTTACGATGTCCATAAATATAGGTATTCTTAAACATGTTATTATTAATGATGAAGGGTTAGAACAATTTTTCTTCAAAAATGGACATTATAAGAAAAATCATGCTTCTTGACTTCGAAATTTAATAACCAATACAATTTCAAAGAATTGAGTCAAGAACATTGAGTTAGTCATATAAAAGTAAGAGATGATTATGTGCCATGTTTCTATTGGGCAATATTTAACCATATGTACACCTCAACTTTGTTAAAATTTTGGTGAAATTGTCTTTAGATATGTTCAATATCTTTGAATTACTTAATATCAAATATTTTGTATTATTAATACTTTCATTATTTCTTGTATGTAAATATTATCATTTATTTATTATATTTCCATTATTATTGTATATCAATAATAATGTATATATCCTTTATATATTAATAATGCATTTTTATTATTATATAATAATATTATATTTGAATGAAGCAATCTCCAGAGTTATGTTATCATGATTCACGAAGAAACTATAATTATATAGTTATTAATTTCTAATATTATATAATTATTATATATAATATTTAATTGATAGTTATAAAATTGTAATATATTTATTAATTTAGTATTATATAGTTTTTGTAAAATAGTTAATTTGTAGTGTGAGTTGAACTTTTGATCTTCAATTTATATTTCAAATATTCTTTCATTAGCCACATTCATATTTGTATTATAATATAATAAATTATAATAAATGTAAGGCCTTGTCTAACTTCGTAGAATAGTTAGACTACAATATGTTAGCCTTGTATAACAGTTCTAGGTTTTGGTCATTTTCATTGTAATTCAGTTACATAAATTTACACAAAATCACAATTTATATTTTTAGTAATACTCCATCCATCATGGCTAATAACTAAAGTTATAATAGAGATGGAAAGAATTCTCCAAAATTTAAAATTGTAATAGAGATGGAAATAATTCTTAAAAATTTAAAGGTTATAAATAATGGTTAATTTTTGAAAAATAATATTAAAATAATGATTAAGCTTTAGAAATTGAAAACAAAAATAAAAATAAATAAACATTAAATGAGTAATGTGAAAAAAAGATTAAAATTAACTTTGACCTATAATTTCAAATTAATAGTTATGGAAAAACATTTAATCAACAAGTTGAGATGACTAAGAATTAAAGAAGGAAAAATATTTAGTATTTCAATTATGAGCGAATTGAATAGGCGAAATAACTTAGTGTAGAACTAGAACACAAGAATTAGACAAGCTAAGAAAGTTATGAAGGAATTAAAAAGAAAAAAAACCATTAGAAATGTGTTAGGAAATTTTAAAAAGGAATTAAATAATGACAAGAATAATATAAGAATTGAAATTATTTTTAAAAATAATTAAAATAAAAAGAGATAAAAATATAACAAAAAGAAATAAAATCTACTATAAAAAGAAAAGATTAAATAAACCTTGATATGAAATCAGAGTTAATTATAGATATTAAGAGAAATAATACATATAGATTGAAAAAATGAGGAATTTAATGAAGACAAACTTTTTATGAAATGATTTTTTTGGATAATTATGTATAATCAGAGGTTTTTCAGCATGTTGAATCCATTTCAACATTTAGAAATGGATTTTAAACAACAAAAAATAGGAACTTTACTTGTTATAGCACATTATGAATAATTATGAAAATTACACATCCAAGTTATTAATTCATATCATATATTATGATTATATTATCAAGAAATATATAATTATATTCTAACTATATTATAAATTATTATTGTATATTATTATTATCATATATTAATAATATATTATTTATTCTACATTCAATATTAATAGTATTTATTTATCATATGGTATTTATTATCATCTATTTCCCATGCACATAAATCTAAACTCATATCTCATAATTTTAGATTAGCCTAACTTATACGACAATGTGATATGGCTCACATGGATTATTATTTTATAATTTTCTTAGGAAGTCCATTTTTGAAGCAATTTTTCTCTAATGAATATTGAACTACACAAATATTATGTTTTGATGTAGATATTATCACAAACACACACAATGTTCATCATTTCAAGGGGGATTCTATGTGGAAGAGGAATAATCCTTCATAATCAATGAAGGTAGACTCAATGTCGGTGAAACAACCCTCAATGTGAAATAATGCATTCAAGGTATGGAGACTTTATCATCACCAAGTTGGGGTGTCCTCCCATCATATCTAGATTTGGAAGATGATGATGTTGTTCAGGAAGAGAAGGTTTAATCTTTAGAAGAGGGAAACATGGTTGATATATTGAGACACAATGTTGATTCCAAAAACTAATTTTTAGGGGAAGCTCCCTCAACCCATGTAAAATATTAAATTGTTTTCGGACTTCTTTAAATTCAATGTTCCTTGAGTTATCTAGTGGAGCCATTTACTTGGTCTCTCAATAGAAATGAGGATGCTCACTTATAGCATCGACCACTTTAGGCAATGTCACATCGATCGTCTCACAAATTGTTTCCTTATCTTTGAATTCCAAGGAGAATGTATTGTCTCAAATGAGCCCAACTAGCTCTTCTACTTTGTAGGTAAGTGATCCTTTGAGGGTTAGATATCCATTTCCTACTAAGAATCAAGACTCCATCCCTAGATCTAGACCTTAAAGAAAGAAGTTGTAGAGGATGTAACAAAAAAATATTCATTTGATCCTAATTTTTGCAGATGGTTCAATATGGGTCTTAGTTATGCATCCCTTATTTACCTAGATTGATTTTTAACCTCATTTAATAACACTTTTTCCTTGTATGGATCTTTTTTTTTTGTTGATTTCCATGATTTGTTATATCTTTGAAGATTTACATATTTAGCAACTACTTTTCTCTCATTTGGATAACATTTTATTGGTAAATTGACACTAAATGAATCCTTCCTTGATGATCATATCGATGTATGCACTATGTGCATTTTTTTTCCATTTGGAAATAATGAAATCAAATTATATATATATATATATATATATATATATATATATATTCCAAAGAAGACTTCATGGTACTTCCTTTCTTCCTTAAAATATCTATATGGAGGATAATGTCAAATGAGAGTAGCAAGAGTGGCTAGTAGACTTAAGGGGCTCTTTCAGACTTGAACATGTGATCTAATATGACCTCAACATCAATAACATGTCTTTAGCGAATTATTCAACCGTTTGAGATAACACTTGGGGATAATAATATATGTGTGTGTGTGTGTGTGTGTGTGTACATGTGCACGCACACAAACCTAGACACACACATACCCACACCCACCCACCTACCCACACATGCACACCTACCTATTGGGAAATTTATAAGTTAGGGAATGTGCTCTATATTAATGTTGAGAGTCTTCTCTCCAAAATGACCCCAAAAATGTTCAAAGTGGACAAAAGTGTTCAATTTGAGCTTAAAATTTCAACGTTAATATTTCTCAAGCTTCTTTGTATCACAAATTTGTTCATCAAGTGTAATATCCCCTTCCAATTGATCACTCCGGAAGGGTTACTTAGTGGTCTATCAAATTCCCATAGGCCATAGTCGATTAAAAAAGGGAATTAATAGATTAATTATTTGATGTCATTTAGAGGAAAAAATAACATTATAAAATGGCATTGAGTAATTAAAAAATTACTTGGAGAATAAAGTGAATAAAACCTTATAAAGTCACTTCAATCTTTTAAGTAAAGGTAAAAGGTAAAAGGGTAAGAAAAAGGGTAAATGGGTCAACAAAAAGGTGAGAAGGATAAAAGAGGGATGTGGGTCTCATTTCTCTCATTATGTTGAGTATATCTCTAAAATTCATTTGAAGAGAGATCTTGTGGCTTGTGAGGGTTTTGCAGCGAAACCCTTGTGGAGAGTTGGTTTCGGTGGTGAAAGATTCCACCCTAGCCAATCAAGAGGAAGGATCACTCAGTTTCTTCATTGGATTTTATTGTTGAAGACAACACTCATATTTGCAGGGTTTGTGGAGCTTGTGGAGATCGATATTTACAGTTGCAAATTTAGTGATCATTTGTGGAGGCCATAACTTTCTTGGTGGAGGGTGTATTGCTTAGAAGGGGTTGTAGTTTCCATTGTGGAGGTCGTACTTTGTGTGAGAGGGTCGTATTCTCCTAGAGAGGTTGTTTTCTATTGTGTAAGGGTTGTGTTGTTGCTGATTAGGGACAAGTTTCCTAGTTGAAGAGCTAAGTTTCTTAGTGTCAAGGGCCGAGTTCGCTTATTGTTGGGACAAGTTCCTTATAGAGGGGACACGTTTTCTCAAGGGAGGTCGTATCTTCTTGGGATAACTAAGATATGGGGGTTTGGAGGTCATTTTGGTTGTAGGTTCGTGGGGTTTCAGTCACTATTAAAGCCCCAACCATTGTCTTCATTTTCCAACGAGTTGTGCCATCCATTGTCAATGCATTGCAAGTCAAAATTGTGAGTTATTTGTTGATGTAGAAATTTATATTTGAGTAGTAATAAAACAATCAAATTGGCTATATTTCTTGTTGCTTGGTTAAGTCATTGTCACTATAATTGTTTATTTTTATCTATCATGTGCCAAATGCATTTGGAATGTTGCAATTGTTTGTTAAAACTCCTAAAAAAGTAAACACATGAATACACTTGATCAACAAACTATTTGATGAAAGTCCTAACCTAAGAAACACATAAAAACTTACCAACAATCACACAAATATTTCAACATCCTACATAAAAGTATAACAACAGTAAGGAAAGGGTTATTACAATGGTATTAGAGCCAGTATTCCTTATATCCCGTGTATTACATGTTACTTTGATGATTCTGGGGGACAAAGTACACATCACATATAGGAGAAGAAGGTATAGAGGAGAAGAAAACATTTTCCAATGAGAGCCAGAAGGAGAGGAAGACATCGGGGAAAGAGATGAACAACCAGATGACAGTGCTAGACATATTTTAAATTACTTGGAAAGAGCACATAATGACATAGTGAGGGTACAAAGTAACTTAGAAAGCGGGCAACAACAAATGGTTGACATTCTCACACAACTTGTGGAAAATAATTAAGGGAACCAAAATATTGTAGCTAAAGATGGTTCGAGAGGAACTAATGGTATTCATGGTCACAATGGAAACCATGCTAAAGAGAGCCATACACATGTCCCTACATGGAATCACAGTCGTTCCATTAGTAGAGTGACTTCTAGACCTCATATACCTCAATTTTTGGAAGGAAAACAAGTGGGAAATCAGGGAAAATAAGGAAAATGAGAAGATTTCATGGATTATATGAGGGAGTATCAGACTGAGGGGAGGATTTTCAGGTAGTCGTGTCTTTACAGGATTTTTGTACTATCAAGTACAGGAATAAGCCAAATATTTCAATGGGGGCCCACAGAGTTGGGAGATTCAGAGGAAATTTAGGAAGTTGTACATCCCTTACTTTGATGGATCTAGAAAATACACTACTAGGGTGTGGGTACAGAAGTTGGATACTTATTTCCAACTCAACCCCATGATAGAGACAAAGTCCATCAAGTATGCTACCTTGCACTTGGATGCGAGTGGTGGTACCATGGAATAGTCACATTGGGACATGTAGGTATTACATCCTCCTTGGAATCCACTTAGAGACTTATGGACCAATTTTATAGGAGGGATCTAGAGTTTCACTTCATGGAGTTAGCACAACTCAGGCAGAGTGGGACGACAGATTCTTACATTTCATAGTTTCATAGGGTTGCAGTCATGGTGATAAATGTGTCTGAGCACAAGTTGGTTATGCTTTTCACTGAAGGACTATCCGAACCCCTGCATGGGTAGGTTAAGGCCTTCAAACCAGGATATTTACAAGATGCCATCACTAGAACAAGGGAAATGGAGCATGCAATCCCTAAGAAAAAATTTCTTCCTAAACCATTCATTCCTCAGAAGATCAAAGACAAGAAACCTTTCCAAAAGGATTGGACCAACAGAGATAGGTTGGGGGCAAGGGAAAGGTGCACTATATAAATTAATTTCATATAGTGATGGAGAGGAGGAGGAAGGGCAGGAACATGACAATGAGCATGACATTTGAGTTGATGAGCAACCACATGAGGAGGTCAAGAGTGGGGAGTTTGCCACCTTTTTGGGTGTTCCTAGATTTCACACCTTGAGGGTGCATGGGGTATTACCGAGGCAATGTGTGAGAGTGTTAATTGATGGTGGGGAAACCCACAAATTCATTGGTGCAACCTTGGTGGCTAGGAGAGGCATTCATACAGTTGACTTTGAGGGTTTTGATGTAGTGGTAGCCAATGGGCGTAGTATTCATGCACACAGAATATTTTACAGCTCGATGTAGCATTGGGAAACTACAGGGTGAACGATGATTTTTACATAGTTGAGATGCCAGATACTAATATCATATTGGGAATTCAATGGCTTGTTTCCTTTAAAAATAATTATTTTGAATACCAATCCATGGAGTTAGAGTTCAAGTAAAAATGTGGTAAGAAGGTGGTTTTGAGGGTCATGTCCAATGGTGATCCTAGGAATGTCTAAGACAAGCATAGTGTCTGATCACTACACATAAACCTTAAGAAAATAACCAACTATCATGTAGAAATCCATACATTATTCAGAAAACATGACCGAGTGTTTGGGGAGATTCCACCAGGGAGACCTCCAAACAGGGGATTTGAGCACACTGTTGAGCTAGAGGATGGGGGAAAACCCATGATTTTCACTCCATACAGACACCCAAATAATTTGAAGGATGAGATAGAAAAGGTAATAAAGGAGTTGTTGGAGATGGGACATATCAGACCTAGTTCTAGCCCATTCGCTTCATCGGTGGTTTTGGTCAAGAAAAAGGATGGTACTATGAGGATGTGCATTTATTATCATGATTTGAATAAGAAGACACATAAAAAAAATACCCCATTATCGGGATCAACGAGTTGTTAGATGAATTGCATGGGGAAATGTACTTTTCAAAGATTTATCTTTGATCAGGCTACCATTAGATCAGGGTTAGAGAGCGAGATGGTCATAAAACCGCTTTCAAGTGTCATTATGGGAATTATAAGTTTTTCGTCATGCCATTTGGATTGACCAACACCCCAACCACTTTTCAGTCGTGTATAAATTAGATCTTCAACAAGCAGTTGAGGAATTTCCAACTGGTATTCTTTGATGATATTCTTATTTACAACAGGACGCAGGAGGACCATTTGAGGCATTTGGATGAGATATTGGGAATTGTGGTAGAGAAATCATTGTATTCCAGGGCATCCAAGTTTGAGTTTGGTATGATCAATATTCTTTACTTGTTGAGGCATTTGGATGAGATATTGGGAATTGTGGTAGAGAAATCATTGTATTCCAGGGCATCCAAGTTTGAGTTTGGTATGATCAATATTCTTTACTTGTGCCATGTGATCAATGCGTAGGGTGTATAGGTTAATGGTAAGATCCTGCGCTACAATGGATTGGTCTGAATCCTAGGTCCCTTATAGAGTTGCGGGGATTCTTTGGGATATGAAGCTAATATAGGAAGTTTGTTAAGGAATTTTCACAATTGGGTGCACCATTGATAGAACTTATGAAGAAAAGGGCATTCAAGTGGACATAGGAGTCACAACAATAATTTGATAGATTCAAGGAGGTGATGAACACTTTCCTGGTGTTAGCACTTCCTAATTTCAGTTATCCCTTTGTACTTTAGTGTGATGCATTGGGTGAGGGTGTTGGGCTTGTTCTGATGAAAAATAGACACCTGATAGTGTTTGAGAGTAGGAAGCTTAGAGACCCAGAGAGACTCTACTCCATTTATGAAAAGTAAATGCTCGCCGTCATGCATGCTTTAGAGAAGTTTAGGCAGTATTTGATTGGTGACTGATTTGTGGTTAGGACTGACCACAATAGTTTGAGGTATTTATTGGAGAAGAAGGATTTGAATGAGAGGCAACAAGAAATGGATCAGAAAGATACAATAATATGAATTCGACATTGAGTATGTGAAGGGTAAGAAGAACGATGTTGTTGATTCCCTTTCCTGGAAACCAGTAGTCTGTTCCCTCATGGAGATTTCATCTAATTGGAAATCTCACCTTTTGTTGGAATATTCCAAGAATCTGTTTACATGCAAGTTGATGGATAGAATCATATAGGATGAAAAGTATAGGATGGTAGACGATATCATTTTCAACAAAGAGAAGATACATCTAGTTCCTGAATCCACACTCAAGGAACAGATCTTCAGGGCTTCTCATGTCACACCATTGGCAGGGCACCTTGGCTATTTCAAGACATATAAGCAGATATGAGAGAGGTTCTCATGGAATCACCTCAAGGATGATGTGTTGTGTTATCCGAGAGAGTGCATGACTTGTTAGCAGAATAGGTCATAGCATATGCACTCAACATGACTATTACAATCTTTGCCCATTCCAAAGAAAAAATGGGAGAGTGCGTCGATGGAATTTATCACAGGTCTACCAAAGTTACAAGGTAGGGATTGCATATACGTAGTGGTCAATCAATTGACAAAGTTTGCACACTTCTTTTCTATTTATTCAAAGTACAAGGAAACATAGATGGCAGAGTTGTTTTTCAAGGAGGTGTTTAGACTTCATGGACTGTCGAGGTACATTGTCAGTGATAGGGACATCAGGTTTCTCAATGATTTTTGGTAGGAGTTGTTCAGATTGGTAGGGACAACGTTTACTCCTAGCACTAGTTATCACCCTCATATGGATAGTCAGACATAGATTTTGAATAAATGGATTGAGGTATATATGCGCAACTAAGTGTTAGGATAGAAAATGACATGGATTAAGTGATTACATATGGGAGAGTATTTCTATAACACTACATATCACATGTCCATTGGTATGACCCCATTCAGAGCATTATACAACTATGATGGACCTTCATTTGTGGAGTTGATATTTGGGGATAGCAGGGCTCCCAAAGCCAAGGATTGGATATAGGAGAACCATGACATCCTTAAGGCCCTTAAGGAAAACTTGCAAATAGCCCATAATCAATAGAAGACATATGCATACATGAACAAAGTTGAGCGTAGATTTGAGGTAAGAGACTTGGTATTTCTAAGGCTGCAACCATAAAAACATTCTTCGTTGAAGAAGAGAGGTTCATAAAAGTTGAAGCCTTGATTTTATGGTCCATACAAGGTAGTATGGAGAGTTGGGGAAGTATCCTATGATATTGAGCTTCTAGAGGGGAGCAAGATACACAACAATTTTCACGTTTCATGCCTAAAAAAGGTAGTAGGACAACATGTGACCACTTCAGTAGAGATATCCCCGCTGGATGAGGAGGGATAGTTGATATTTATTCTAGATGATATTTTGGATGTCAGGGAGAGAATATTGAGGAGCAGAATCATCAGAGAGTTCCTGATCAGGTGGAGAGACTTTCCAATGGAGGATTCTACATGGGACAGAGATCAAATTTTGCAGCATCCTAATTTGTAGTTGCTTGAGGACAAGCAATCTCAGGAAGGGAGGAATGTAATGTCACCTTCCATATGATTACTCTAGGAGGATGCATTAGTGGTCTATCTGATTTTCTTAGGCCATAGTCGATTAACAAAGGGAATTAATAGATTAATTGTTTGATTTCATTTAGAGGAAAAAACAACTTTATAAAATGACATTGAGTAATTAAAAAGTTACTTGGAGAATAAAGTGAATAAAACCTTATAAAGTCACTTTTAATCTTTTAAGTAAAGGTAAAAAGTTAAAAGGGTCAACAAATGGGTAAAAGGGTTAAAAAAAAAGGTAAGAAGGATAAAATAAAGGTTGGGGGATCATTTCTCTCATTATGTTGATTGTATTTCTGAAATTGATTTGAAGAGAGATCTTGTGGCTTGTGAGGTTTTTGTAGAAAATCCCTTATGGAGAGTTGGTTTCAGTGGTGAAAGATTCCACCCTAGCCAATCAAGAGGAAGGATCACTTAGATTATTCATTGTATTTTATTAGTAAATACAATACTCATATTTGCATGGTTTGTGGAGCTTGTCGAGACCGATTTTTACAATTGCAGAGTTAGTGATCACTTCTGGAGGCCATACCTTTCTTGGTGGAGGGTGTATTTTTTAGAAGGGGTCATATTTTCCATTGTGGAGGCCATACTTTGTGTGAGAGGGACATATTCTCCTAGAGAGGTTGATTTCTATTGTGTGAGGGCCGTGTTCTTACTGATTAGGGCCAAGTTTCCTTACTAGGCCGAGTTCTCTCATTGTTGGGTCAAATTTCCCAGTTGAAGAGATGCATTTCTTTCTTTTGAGGGGTGATTTCCCTTGCTAGGTTGAGTTCACTTATTCCTTGGTCAATTTCACTTATTGTTGGGTTGATTTCCTTGTAGAGGGACCAAGTTTGATCAAGGGAGTTCGTATCTTCTTGGGAAAACCGAGATATGGGGTTTAGAGGTCATCTTGGCATCAAGTTCATGGAGTTCCAATCACTATTACAACCCCAACCATTGTCTTAATTTTCTAGCCCAATTCTTTTAAAGTCAAAATTGTGAGTTATTTGTTGATGTAATAATTCATATTTGCATAGTAATAAAGCAATCAGATTGTCTATATTTCTTGTTGTTTGGTGAAGTCATTGTCAATATAATTGTTTGTTGTTATATATCATGTGCCAAAGGCATTTGGAATGTTGCAATTGTTTGATAAAACTCCTAAACCAGTAAACACAAGAATACACGCCATCAAAAAATTGTTTAATGAGAGTCCTAACCCAAGAAACACATAGAAACTTACCAACATCCACACAAACATTTCAGTAGCCTACAGAGAAGTATAACAATAGCAAGGCAAGGGTTATTACATCTAGAAGTTTTTGTTGGTTAGTGGAGAGACTAGTTTCACTATGGAGGTTATGAATGTTGGTCCTAATTTTAACAATATTCATTTTGTTTATTAGGCTCATAATGTTGAAAAAAAAAATAGATCAACAAATTAGAATTGATAAAATATTTTTGGTTTTTCAACTTCTCCTTATTAATGATTATATCATCATTACAAGTAATACCTATAAATAGGGAAAATTTTAAGGATCCATACTTTAGTTAAAGTGTAAAAATCTTGGACAATCTTACTAATTCTTAAAATGCCAACAATAAAATGTTTGGCAATATTTTTATAAAAATATTCATATTTCTAAGAATTTTAGTTTTTTTTAGTAAAATACTCTTATCCTATAGAATTTGGGTGAGCTGTTTTAGAGAAAATGAAAATTGACATATTGTATTTGGAAAAAAATAGGCAAAATCAATCCATGGATGAAATTTTAACCCCTAAAATTTTTCCTAACTATACACTTCATAAGGATGTAAGATTTAGTAATATTGATATTATTAATTTGATTTTTTTAATACTTCAATAGATAAGGCCATTACATATACTAAAAGCTAGAACAATGACCCATCCTTGTTCAATTCAAGAAGTTTATTTTTATATATATGTTAGCCATTACATATACTAAAAGGTAGAACAATGACCCCATCCTTGTTCAATTCAATAGGTTTATTTTTATATTTTATATATCTAATCATGAATATAAAAGTTTCAATAAAAAAAAAATAGAATAATAAATATTACATTTAATTTTAAAATTATATTATTTATAAAAAAAATAAAAAATATATAAAGAAAACCAAAAACACATTTCTATAAAACAAAATTTTTAATCATCTTACCATTTATAAAAACTACATAGATAAAACATTGTTAATACCTATTTCTCAAGCTATTCCTAAACTATATAACAATATTCATTAAAATATAATTATTATGAAAATCTTACCATTTATAAAAACTACATAGATAAAACATTGTTAATACCTATTTCTCAAGCTATTCCTAAACTATATAACAATATTCATTAAAATATAATTATTATGAAAAAACAGCACTAATACATAGTATATTGATATATTATGTAATAATATATCTAGAATTCCTAACAATAGTTGACAGCAATCCCTAAATTAATGAACTCAATATTGGTAAGTCGCCTTCTTCCATTTCCTACAACCTACCATCAGCTCAACTCTCCCCCTCGTAATGGACTTACAGATGTGACTGATGTCAGGTTCTTTTGATAATGTGTCCTTATGATTTAAAAATTTAAAAGTGTAATCCCCTCATAAAGGACTTACAGATGTGACTGATGTCAGGTTCATGTGTCCTTACATAGAGTATACATATGAAATAACAATTTGAAAATATAAAAAGCACATTCTTTATTCAAACTTTAAACTATAAAATCAATAACACCAATTAACTTATAACTAAACTTATATTCTATACAAAATAAACTAAATAAAACTAAGATATAAACAAATGGAATTGATATCCATGCCTTTATTGCTCGCAGATGATCTTTTTTGGAATTTAATTTCCTTCTCTGCAAATGTATATGTATGTAGATTAGAGCATGTTTATTCTTTGAAAACGTTAGTTTTCTTCTGTATAATTTATGTAATTTATGGTATATTTTTTCTCTTTTCAGTGGCAGCTAGGGTTTGTGTCTTTTCCTTTGAGTGGGAAAATGATTTTTTTTCTTTCGTTAGTAATGGTAGTCTAATTTGTATTTATATATATGTTTTTGGAGTAGCACTGTAAAGTAACTAGGTAATTAAGAGAGAATATTTTTTCTTCATACATCATCTAGGATGTCACTTCTTTAGTTTTTTTACAATCTAATCTTGACTAAGGGTTATTCAAAATCAATCATATACAAATATAATTATTGATGTAACATTTCATTAATCACATTCCAACTAAAGTATCTCACCATGATGCACATAACATATCTCTAATGCAACATATATGGTTTTACTCCTTTGATCTTCGCCCATCAAGTTCTCCTATGAAATGCTTCACACTTTGTTGTTAAGGTGTCTTTCTTCCTTTTACAAGAAATCTTCTCTACCAAAAAACTACCTCATATAATGAGTCTAGTTGCTCATCTCTTTTTCTAATCATAGAGATTCACTTCTATTGCAACATTCCTATAGAGATTTGTTTCTACACCAACACATAATTATTTTTGAAAACCCTACTAAAAAAAATATATCATCATATATTCTACTCTTATTTATCCTAAAAAGAATTACATCTCAAAGGACTATCTCATAAAATATCTAAACCAAGAATTACATCTCAAAGGACTATCTCATAAAATATCTAAACCAAATCTTTTTAGTATATCATATCAAAAATTGAAAAATGCAGCAATACAAAAATAATAATCTATCATGATATATTCTACTCCTACTTATCCTAAAGAGATTTACATCTCAAAGGACTATCGATAAAATATCTAAACCAGATATTGTTCTATATCATATCAAAAATTGAAAAACTCAACAATACAAAAATAATAAATGTGCACACAAAACTATTAATGTTATAAAGAAAAATGTAAGTTAAAAAAAATTGATGTTATTAAGCAAAATGTTTAATACTCATAGATGTGTGATCATATAATAGGATTTAAGTCGAATTTCTTTCTAGAATCTCTCACAAACAAACTTATCACTCAATCTATATTTCAAACTATTCATAAACTACGTAATAATCTCCTTTAGCATATGATTATTCCTAACAACTAATATTAATATACATTATATTAATATAATGTATGTATTGTAATATAATATATAATATGTAATAAAATATTTAAAATTCATAACATTGTATATAAATACGCATGAGAGGTGCTAATTCATGCCTTTTGAAAATGGATGACTTATCACCTTAATTAAGAATCATCGTAATAATACAAGATAACTTATTATATTAGTACACTAATGTAATATTATATTACATGTATTATAGGATGGTCCTAAAATTTATGAATATTAAAAGAATTTCTAAGATTGTTTTCTACTCGAAGTATAAAAAGAGTAAAAAGAGGTGTTGATGTTAATTTATTTTCAAAATTCATTCAATTAATATGATAATTTTTCACTTTTTATAAATTTTTAATAATATTTTTAGGTTAAGGAATTAAGACAATAATTTTTCACTTTTATTAATATATTTTTTATAATGCTTTTGGATTAAGTAAATAAGTAAAATTGTGTAATGAATCTATTTTAAGTCGATTTTAGTGATATTATTTTTTTGGTTGATGTGTTTAATAGATCTTTCTCTTTTATAAATCAAAGTAGAATGTTGAGTTTATCTTTCAAAATCGTGAATCTTTAGCATGTAAGAGTAATGTTATCTTTATTCAAAGTGATAATGAAATTGATAATTTGATTGAATAATATGACAAATCTAATGGTTAAGATGATAATAAGGCAAGGTTACAATATGTTGATTATTTTTTATCTTAGATTTCTTGTTGTTTGTTGCTTGTGGTGATTTGATAGTTGATGAAACTTTGTTAATATCAAAATTTTGATTTTTGGTCTAAATTGATTCAGTAGATGTTTCTTCTTCATAATTGTCTTTTTTACTATAGTTATTGTAAATTCAAGTGAAATGGTCAATATTTCTTTGTTGAACTTTAGAATCAATATGGAATGAGTGCAAGATAATCACGAACTCTTATGATGTGTTAGATGCAATAGATATAGGTGTAACAAAACAAACATCTCTTGACTTGTATATATATATATATAATGTTTATATATTGAGATTTTTTATAATTATATCAATTTTGATTTTTGTTTTTTGAAATTATAAGATATATGTTAATTTTGGTTTTTACATGATGAAATCCATATATAAAAATTGGTGTTTACACATGATAAGGAGTACTATGGATATTTTTCCAAAGTAATTTTTCATTTTTTTATATAATTTTAAAAATGAATAAAGTTAATGAAGCCTCTAAATTTATATGTCAAATGTTGGTGCAACATTTGAAGGTGTTAATGTAATGAACATGAGTTTCTTTTGGAGAAAATATCAACTTGATAAATGTGTAGTAGTGCACCCTATACATGTTTTTGAAATTGTAAAGGTATTAGAAAAATATAAGAGAAATATTAAATTCTCCTTTTTTTTTTATTAATGAGATATGTCACAAGCAAAATAGAAAAAAAAGTTTATATTATGATTTATGCATTCCATACCATTTCTTTAGTTACTCCAAACCTAAATCTCAAGCAATCACATAGGATGAGACATGACACATAACAAATAACAAAGTTTATATTATGATTTATGCATTCCATACCATTTCTTTAGTTACTCCAAACCTAAATCTCAAGCAATCACATAGGATGAAACATGACACATAACAAATAACACATGGGTGAAATAAGTTTTATACAAGGCAAGCACATTCTTATGAAATTCAAACTTGCCACATGAACTAAGTTCCTATCTAAATATTAAATTTTGTATCATAAAAAATAGTGGATGTTTTCAACCTCAATAATGAATGTATGTTTCTATTTACATTAAAAAAAAAAGTGTTAAATAAAACCCTTACACATTTCTTTCTCATGAAAAAACCTAAACATCATTCCTTACAACATGTTTCCTTAGTATTATTATTTTAATACCTATATTTTTTTATAAATATAGTTTTAGAGTATTAATGTTTTAAAATCCTTTTTAATTTATGATAGATTACTTTAATTAATTATTTATATATTTTTACCTTAAAAAGTTAATATTTTTTTTTGTAATTATTAAGCTCCATCTTCGTAATTAGATTCAATAAAAGAAAAATAAAGTTCATGTAGAATAAAATCATAATTCTCTTTGGATTTTTCTTTAGTTGTTTTAGTTGTTTGGAGTGTTAGGGAATATGACAATTTCATCACTTTACCCATAGGGCTCTTTACTAATGTTTTGATTCTACATTAACTGGGTAAGATGCATCTCATAAAATGTAGCATTCTCAATGTTCTTGTTATAGAGATTTAAGATAGAAGAGAATGTGTAATAGTTTACATCTTGATTACAAGGTCTCAACATCAATAATAGATTACCCAAACATACAATATTCAGTAATAAATGCAAGTTTTAAAGACTCCTTCTAAACTTGGAAGATAATATAAACATGTGTTGGTGTTGCAATAGTAATTTTTGGAGTTTCAAAAAGATGGTGTAGCTATTAAAAATGTATAAAATGATAAATCATTTAATTTGACCCATCCAATGAGGAACATAGCAAGAAAAAATAGATTTGGAAAATGTTGCAAGGGAATGAGGGCATGATATTCTAAGTTATTTCCATAAAATATTCCCATGTTATTCATTTATAAAATACAACTAATACAACTTTTACGAGAGGCACAATAATAGAGTCATTAAGAAAGTAAGAAGAGATCTTGTCTTTGATCTTTAGCATGGATGTCAATTTCTTGACATGTTTTGGTATCAACTCAAAATAGCGAGAACCAATGGTTTATGCATAAAATACAAAATCCTTCTCCATTCTAAAGGTGGTTCTCCTTAAAACCTTACAATTAATTTATCTAAAAGGAATTCATGACATCGATAAACAAATTGGTGTGACCCATATAAAATGAAAAATCATGAAGTTGACATCCATAGACATATCTCCACTTCATTTAAATATAGTATAACTATCAAATGTTACAATTCAAAGGCCAAGTACATAAGTACAACACATGTGCTTGGAAGAAATGAAGTTGAGAAACATGATTCGATTATTTCAAAAAATAAGAAAACATCCATTATTGTAATCATCATCTTAAGTTTATATATACTACTAGCTTCTCTCAAAATTCAAAACTACTTCAAACTAGTTTGTAAACGTTCTCACTAATTTAGAAAATGGTGGAAGAAAACCATGGCACATAAAATCAATACATTACATGAACTCTTGTTTATCACAACACCATTTCATACATCAAAGACTAACACATAATTCAAAAGAAACAATTAATCATGAGGAAATATTCAAATACAACTTTCAAATTCCATATTATTTATTCATGGTAATGGGAGAATTTAGAATCACCTTGTTCTACACGTGAAAGTATTTTATTAAAATATAGCTTAAATAGTTTCATAGGATAATACTACATATTATTTAGATAGTTTCTAAAATATAATAATGGAGAATTGAAAATTTGCAACTTTATACTACGGAGAACAAGTTTAATTACATGAAGGAGAACAACAAGAGGAAATGAATTTATGTCTATTATGATTCTTGTATTTAATTTTATCTTCAAACGAAAGGTATTATTCTTGGAAAAAAATAAAAAGTATTAAAACATTATTACTTTACAAATTATGTTATAAAAATTACTAGATCATAAAATTCTTAAAAAAATAGGTATTAAGATGTGCATACTAGGCAAGGGTAGAAGCATGGTGGGGGGAGTGGTCTTTGATAATGAAGGAAGTTTGGAAATAAGTTTTTCTTGAGGCCTAGGTAAATCCATCAATAATCAAGTAGAATAATTAACTTTATTCACAACATTTACCATCTTAAAAAGAAAAAGAATCAAAAGACTAATTGTTGTTGGAGACTCATCAATAATACTTCGACAAATGCAAAATCATGCTACCTCTAAAACACCAAATCTCTCCAAATTGATTAAAAGAGAATAAGGGGTTGCAAGAAGCATTCAATCTATTGAAGTTGTTTCAATTGTTAAAGTCTTTGAACCACCTAGGGGAGTCAATGGAAAACAAAGGAGTTTTTCAAATGGAGGGATTGTTAAGCATAAATGGGGGGACCATTATAATCTCATATCCCCAGGATCATATATTTTCCAATCATTATAACATAAAACCTATGAAGCTAGGAGAAAAGTAGAATGATGGTTTAAGGGCGATGGGATATACAATAACCACTAGTTTCCCATTTATACTCCCTTATTACTCTTTCAAGCAAGGAGAAAAAAATGTAATAAAGGGCAATGGGATGGAATTTTGTATTGACTATGATATTTTAATGCAAAGAAATGTTGGTTTATTCTTGTGTATTTGGAGTCTTACCCCAGCTTGTTTTAGATCCTTCTTCTGGATTTCTTTGTATCTTCTTTTGAAGAAGGTACTATGGTATAGGTTATTTTTGTTTTCTATTTTTGGAGGATTGTGGTTCAAAGGAAGGTTTCTCGGTCTTGTTCTTTCTAGATGCTTTTAGCTTGGGAATTTCTTGGACAATTTGGGTATTTTGAAGCCAAGATTTATGCTTGGAAGATGATGGAAGTTCATATGCATGCTACCCATTGAATTCCTTAAGAGTTATTTGAATTGTTTCAGTTCCAAAGGAGGAATGCTAAGCAAATCAAGGAGCTTCAAGTATCATCATCTCATATCAACAAGAAATTGTTATCTCATTTGGAATCTTAGAAGACTAAAAGGATTGAATTATTTGTTGTTGTGGTTGGTCAAAGTCAACAGTTGGAGAAGTTAATTTTAGCATGTTATATGAACTAGTTTTAGGAATTGTCAGTACTTCCCATTATTTTGCATCGTTTACAAAGTTTTCCATTGGGTTCATATGAGTAATAGGAAAGGAGGAGGAAACATTCCAACAAATGCATGAAAATTTAGTAAAGGAGAATGCAACATTGGAACCATCTCCACATGAATATGTGAAGAAAGAAGCCCTTAGTGGGCATGTTTTATATTAATTTTAGGCTTTTATTTGTTTTGCAAGACTGCTTTTGTTTTAGGCCAGTTCATAAGGATATATACTAATAATATTTTTAGTTTTGTTTTCGAAATTGTAATAACTATTCAATTAGTCACCAGTCATTTTGAGATTCTAGATCTATTTAAAACTATTCTATCAAGCACCTTATTTGTTTCACTTTGATTTTTTGTATGATATATCAATAAATTTATTTTAATACAAATAATAAACATTATAAAAAAATATAACCAGAATACTAAGGAAACTCACAGAAAAGAATGACAATTAAATTTTATCCTAAAAAAATAAAATGCAACACATTCTTCTTTAATATAATGTTTTAATATAAGTAGAAACATGCAGAGAGACACCAATTTCCTAATTTTCAAAATAAAAAGGAGATGGGGATATGGGAAGGATCATGCATGCATTACATATAAATACAACTTTTCAATGAAAATAAAAACATGCACATGGTTCATCAAAACATAAATGTGCACATCATTTTCTTTCCTAACCTCCATGTCAATGGAGTTTCCAAGCTTGGATTTTCTCAAGCTAAGAAGTTTTAAATACATTCATATTGTGTTTTTCACTTGAACCCAATAATTTTTTTAAAACATTATTACATCTAAAAGTTCCATAAAATTAATGCCTTCACCTTATATTATTATTGTTACTCTATTTTTCTATTCATTCATGAGGCTTATGGTAATCTATTATTCTATTTTTCTATTCATTCATGAGGCTCATGGTAATCTATTATTCTATTTTACATTCATGGTAAGGTCCTATTTTAAGTTATTTCAAGATAATTTTTTATTTTCTTACAATAATTTATATAGATTCTTACACTAATCAAGCTTAAGATCAATTTTAGTAGTGTCTTCTAAGTGTGCCTTGGACAATAATGTCATGGTTTTGTATCCTTTTAATAATGACTATTTTACTCGCAACTTGACATGAGTGGATAGATAGAGTGAAAGGGTTCGACCATATAATTATAATTAACATTTTTCATCATCATTAACTCCAAATTGAGGAATTATTATTTAAATGTGTACCCTAGTGTTAAGTGATATTCTTTCCATAGGTTTTCATGAATGTGATTGGGAGCTAATTTAATATTTCTCTTTTTTATTAAGAAATAACAAACTTTAATGAGTTATATATTGAAATTGGGCATTAGACGATTATCAAAACACTCTGAGATGAAAGAATTTGCCATATTTGTAACTAAGGTGATCTTGAAATACTTATCTCAATGCTTTTTGAGGATAAAGATACAATTTTAAAGAAATTGAAGTATTCTCTTACCTTCCTTGATCTATCATCATCATAAAACCGAGACCATTTAAATATCTCTTACACTTAAATCGCTTTATATTTATTCATTAACCTTTGTAAAATATAATAATATTATTTTATAATAATCCATGTTTATACCATTACACCATTTAATTTAGATTATGACAATGATCAAATAATTTGAATTCTTAATAAATGCTTTTGACCTTTTTCTCATTCAAACTTTAAAAAAATAGTTTTTTCATTTTTTTTAGATTTATTAGTTTTTTTATTATTATGGTGAAAAGCTCCATTCATTCATATTTATGGTTGTAATTTTCTAGAATATTTTTATATTTTATAAATGTTTTATATAGTTTATAAAATTTTTTATGAAGAATTACAACAAATTATAATAAAAGGTATTTTTAAAAGTATTTCATGAAAGTTTTTTTACAATTTATAAAATAATATGAAAAATTACAATGCTAGTTTTGGAGTTCTTTTTATATCAAAGATATCTCGTGTCATAATAAAATCATTTCAGAATAAAATCATTTTATGGGGTTTTCTAAAACATCTTTACCAAAATTGGTAAATTACATATTTGTTTTGTTCATAGAGACAACAAGTTATATAAGGTGCTTAAATCTCCATGTTTAATTGGGTGCTTTTATATTATTTGTGTATATATAGGAAAATATAACATCATATGTATATGATTTTCAATTTCTTTTTGTTTGCAAAATAAATATAGAAATTATGTTCTATTTATATATTTTTATCTTTGTGTTTAAATTGTTAGGTGATGAGAATTTATGGTGAATTGACAAATTATATGTTTTTTTTATGCATTTATATTTTCTTCATGAGGTATATTTGTTCTATATAAATAATCATTAGGTCAATTTAACATTGAATTCTCTAGTACATTCTAGTGTACCATGTTGCAAATGCTTGATTCTTCAATGGAAAATCTTCTTCAATTCCTCATTTTTTAATTAATTTCATCTCATCACAATACCAACTTTTATCTTGAGATACACTCTTTTCTTGGTGTGGCATTATGTTAGTGTCCATATGTATTATTTTGATTATATATGTTATAAATTGACATAATGCTTCTCCTTCTAATTGCAACATACATATTTCTTAGCCCAAGGGGTTAACTCATATGGTTGTCACGATTGTTGTTGGGCATTTAATTGGTTTTATGTTAGCAAGTTCCTATTTCAAATTACCCTATGTTAGGCACACGATTCTACACTAATGGGTTTACTAGGGATGACATCCATAAATTTTAAGAAGCATCCCTTGGGTTTCCCTATAAGTTTTTCCTTTAAAGAAAAAAACATACATCTTTACCCTAACATTATAGAGAAAGGAGTTTGTATTTTTAATCCGGGTTATTGTAATAAAAACCATTTTTTGAATTCTTTCAGCTTTATTCTAGGATTCTTTAGAGAGGCCTAGACCTTAAACTGGACAACCATACAAAACTATTGTTTGTACCAATGCTCTCAAGAGTGGCTTTATCAATTTCTAACTCCAAATATAAATTTGTCTACATTTATTTTGTATAGAATAGAGGACCTTCATGCCTCCTATTACACATTTCTCCACAAAGGAGTTCCAATAATAACTAGAATTAAAACTAGGCCTAGGACATTAATATTCTATAAAAGTTGTTTAGGGAAATAAGATTCCTTTGAAGATGATCTTTGATCTTTCACAATAACACAACATCATATATATAAATCAACAATAATAAAGTGAAACCTATTATCCATATTCCTCCTCCCCTATTCTTTGTGGTCCAATCTTCTAAATGAACTATAAATAAGTCAAATAATGTTACCAAGAGGAGACATCCTTGTTTGACACCAATATTAATAATGATCTTGACTTTCCTTCTAATTTTATAGTTTACTGTACTACGTCATATGTTTAATAACCTTTTCATATAAGTAGAAAGTTGTTTCTCTCCACTCAACTAGATTTCCTACCTTTACTTAGCAAAATCAAGAAAAAAAACAAAAATCTAAATTACTTTTCCCTCATTCTTTCTCAACATCTCTAAGAAATAGTAGGTGATCAAAAATCAACTTAACAAGAATCCCTTACAATGTTTTCATCAATCCATTTACATTTTCTATCTCTATAATGATGCCAAATTTATTAGCAAAAAAACTACTCCCCATTATGATTTTGTAATTTCTATCATTATTTATTTCATTTCCTGTGTGAATAAATATTACTTTGCTAACCTTCTAGTTAAAAAGAAACATGTTCCATATGACTACTGGAATATATCTTTGAAAGTGCATGAAAAGGTGGAACTCCACATTTTAACATTTGATCATTTAAGTAGTTAATAGTCATATATCTTTGAAAGTGCATGAAAAGGTGGACCTCCGCATTTTAACATTTGATCATTTAAGAAGTTAAGCTCTATGGATCATGTGCCTTTCCATTTACCATATGATTAATTCCTACCACAATGTCTTGTTTTTAAATAACCTATATTTATCTTCTTGAAAAAGTAGAGGTATTGGGCCACCATGAATATGGACAAAAAATTTCCCACAAACATGACAGTTAACATTGAGGTTGTTGTAATTCTAGTCATGATTAGGCAGGTCTCGATAATGAACATCGAGGTGGTACCATCCTTGGCCCTCTGCATGGTACGCCAGCTTCGTGGAACTCTGGTAGCACTTCCAGCAACGTTTACTTGACAGGAGAGCTCTTCAACATGGTCTTGGAGACTCGGCGGACCTGAAATATAAAATAGAGCAAATGAATCAAAGAATTTCTTTGCTGGTGACCACGCTGGTTCGTCCAGAACTCATGCGAGAGGCACCCACTCTGTCTGCCCAGGATGCTATCCTCTTGAATGAGCCTAATCCACTGGCTGCATGCAGTTCCGACATTCCTGTAGCTGGTCAAAAGTCGGCTTCGGGCTAGTCTTGGTTGTTGTCTTTAAAGTTAGTTTTTACTATCATCTTAATGCTTCTTTTGTTAGGGATATAGTTCAAGTTTTAAATAGGGATATAGTTATTCTTAATGCTTCTTTTGTTAGAGAGAATAGCTCGAGATCAAACTGTCTGTTTTATATTTTTTGTCTTCAAAGAAGACATTATCACTTTACTTCAGACTTGAGCTGGCTGCCAGAAAACTGTCCGTAAAACTTCACTGTTTTGTCCGTATAACTTCATTGTTTTATTGAAAATAATATAATGTTAGCTGACTTAAAAAAAGCTTTGAGGTTGCTGTAGATGCTTGATAGGTGATTTTAATTTTAAAATTTTCTCGCATAGATGGTTTTCATATGGATTGTCTTCATCCGATTCTTTCCTTGATATATTTGGTGATAATTGTTTTCCATGTTTCACGCTCCAAATTATGGACAAGAAACGAAATTGTCTCGGGTATATGGTGTTTGATGGAGCTGTTGGTTGGCTAAACATACTAGCTCTAAATTTTCAAAATTGCAAAGGGGAATTTTTAATCTAGAGAACTTATCCATGTGTATTCTTCTTTATTGTAAAAATGTCTTCAGAGCTTCATTGTAATTATGTTCTTGCGAATGAGCATAACAACTGTCATATCTCTTCTGAGAGATAAGCTATCACTATTCTAGCAATCTTGTTTTCCGCTGTATTTTACAGTTTCATTTTTATATGTTAAAAATCTTTTGATAATAATATGTATTTATTTCATTCTACTCATAAAGTTTGGATCAGGTGACAAGGAAAATTTTGCATGGAGGAAGGCACAACAACAAGCATTTGATGATCTGAAGCATTGTTTGTGCTCAGCTCCAGTACTCTCCTTACCCAATCTACAACAACCTTTCGATATTGAGACTAATGCATCCGACTATGTTGTAGGTGCATTTCTCACTCAACATGGTCATCTCGTAGCTACCATAGTGAGGCAGTCTCAGATACTGTCCAGAAATACCCCACCTATGATAAGGAATCACAAGCCTCTGCAGTTCATATAGACACAAGGGAAGCTACAGAACGACTGCTATCAAAAGTGTTCCACATACCTACAACGGTTTCATCTCAACATTAAATATAAGACAGGGAGCACAAATTGTGTCGTTGACTACCTCAATCGACCTCTTGTGGTTGTACTCACCACTGTGCTCCATTCCTGTGGACATGAGGCATCTGAGTGGCCCCAACTTTATCAGTGAGATCCTAACTTCGCCACCATCTATCAGCTCTTGGGTACAGGCACGGATGTCACCGATTTTCACATTTAGGATGGACTGTTATGCCATCTCGGCCACCTTTGTGTTCCTGCAAGCAAGTGTGTAAAGATGATTTGGGAGGCTCACTACAGTCGGATAGCAGAACATTTTGACGTGGATAAAATTGTGGTCGTTCTACAGAAAAAATTTTATTGGCCAAAAATTCAACAGGACATCAACAAGTATATCAGATCTTTCATTGCATGTGTCATTTCCAAGCCAACCATCAAGAATAAAGGCTTATACACCCCTCTTCCTACTCTCGAGAGGCCTTGGGAATCCATTGTTGGTCCCCGGTTTTGACCATGATCTTTGCCTATATTATATACTACAGACCTCCATTCATATGCCAGTACCACCCTTTTGACCTCATTTTGACATACTTAACATCCCTCTACCATGCAAAAGGGGTCACCTAAGGTATC
>SNQJ01S0004247.1:94566-105445 GCA_010110895.2 Picea sitchensis
TTAGGGGTATATGCTCTAAGAGCCACAATTAGAGATAATTTTTTGCAACATCTTGATGATTGTTGTCTCTATGCCATATGTTGATTTTTCAATAAGCTAGGTTAAGCATGTAGTTCATTTCATTTTAACATTTTTCTTAACCATAAGCAAGAATGTTTCTGAACCCAACATCACAGAAACACCATGCACAAGAACAAAAGAAGTATCCTGGGAAACCCTTCTCAACAAGGGAAGAAAACCCAACCAAATCCTTTGCTATATTCTTCAAGAGAAATACCTTCACCACCAATAAGACCTAGCACACAAGAGGGTGTTCAAACCCTAGAAGACTAGTGCCCAAGAGAGGTGTGCACTTTTCCCAAGAAGATATACTTGCTGAAATTTCCAAACTCATGTGTAAGATTATGTTCCCTAAATGAGGAATTTACCTTTACGTATACTAACTTGAACCTATCAACAGAAGTGTCTATTGGCAAAACAGGGCCGACCTCACTAGCTTATAAAATAATTAATATTAACCAGATTAATTATCTTTTTCATTGATTACCAGACACATTAAGGTGGGGCCGACCTGTACCCTTTACATTACAATTAGGGTTACAGGTAGGTCTGAATCTTGAACAATATAGAAAGGGATCTGATACACCCACTAGTGCTCATCCACTAGGGGCACATCCATATGGATGTCCATATCTCTGGCTCACTTCATTACACATAAGAACCAGATCTTCACACGTTCACCTGTTCTCGTCCACAGGCACGCCCACTCTACAAATATTCTTTCCCACTACCTCACACAGGAGAATCATCTGGAGTTTCTCGTCAACTCTGCTACTCAGAGGAGGTTAATTCATCATCTTCATTTTTGTTCACATGACGATGCACCCAACACTTTGGGATTTCACACGTTCACCTTGTGCTCACCCACATGAACGTCTAACTCAACATATCTCCTTTCCCACTGAATAATCATCTCGAGTTCTTCTGTAACACACCCACTATCATANTGTCTCGATTGACTCGTGAAATGACTAAGCACATTCATTTCATGTCATGAATCAAGTCTGGTGTTAGCCAGATACATCAATGATCCAATGTGATAAGTCTCGTTTGAATCATCATCAATCTTTTTCTTTAAATCCATCACGGTGGATTTTTCATTCTGTCATACTGAACTTCTTTAAAATTTTCACTGTATATTTTCCTTGACTCAAGAAAATCTCATTGGTTCTCTATCGTACTTCTTGTCTGAAGAAGTAATGCATCACACTTATATTCTTCATCTCGAATTCAGAAGTCAAGGATTACTTGTATCCAACAACAAGGATTTATGAATAAGTCATCAAAATCAGGCTCTCGTCACCAACACTGTAATATAGGTTTGGATCAACAACACTCTTGATGAAATCCAAACTCATCAAGAATCGATATATCTGATATAGTTTTCAACTCATGGATGGTAATATGGATGGAAGTGTGTCGGGTTTACTGTATCAAGTGTCTCATCATAGACAACTCCCTCTGTTTGTGAGAAACCTCTGGCTATAGATCTCGTTTTGTATTTCTTGACAATTCCATCAGTTGCATGATTGATCTTATAGATCCACTTGAAAGTTACCACATACTTCCCTTTTTGGTCCCTGAATAATATCTTATACATCATTCTTTAAGATACTCTGGTATTCTTATGTTATGGCATCTTTTCATATCAGTTCTCTTGTTGCTTCTCTAAGACAAGGATGCTCAACATCAATGAAGTGGCTCATGACTGAAGGATAGCTCAAAAATCTCTTTTGCTTTCTCGAGATGTGCCTTACGAGGCTTGTATGTTTCTCCGCCTCTTGCAGAGTGAGTCTAGGTAGGTATTTTATGCCCTACTTCAATATCTTTGACCATATCAACTCGAGAAACTGGATCAACTGGAATAATGTCAGTGTCCCTCTGAACTGTTGAAGGGGGGGAAGGTATTGTTTTACTATCAATCTCCATATAAGATTCTTTGGGTCTTTGAAAGACTATCTCTTCTTCAAGGACAACGTTTCTACTTGTCTCAATCTGTCTTTAACCAGGGATGTCGCTCTGGAATGTCTTTGAAGATTCAATGTATCCTTTCTTTCTAAAGGATCTAGCTTGGACTTCTTCTCTTTGGGTACATGAAAATACACTAGACACCCAAATAATCTAAAATTTTCAATATCAGACTTCATTCCGGCGAAGACTTCTTCGGGAGTTATGTCTTTCAAAGTCTGGTGAAGACTCTTGTTTTTCACATATACTGTGTTATGCATGCTTCTGCCCATGGAATTCTAGAAGGACTCTGATCATGCATTATATCATTGGTTGTCTCAATGATGGTTCTATTCTTCCTGTTTCTCAAATAGTTTTGACTCCCTCTAAGTCAAGTGACTCCCTCTGAAGGATAAGCATATTATTTTCTTGTTAACCTACCTAGAACAAGAAAACAAAAAGAACCAACACAAGAATATCTCCTAAAGGAGAATAATGAGTACATCTCTAGAATCAAAACAATTTAAGGAATGTTGTCACAGCTACAACACCTACTTGTAATGTAGCAAGATTTTAGAAATATAGGTTAGAGGAATGACAATTACAACAATCAAACCTGGAATCTTTACTTTGAGTGTGTTGTTCCTCTAAATGTACTGAGATCCCTCTAGATCCATGACTTCGACAAAAGGTTCATTCCTCTTGCAATTTCCCTCATGACAATGATACAAATAATATATACAACTGCATACCTAAGGATGATGATATGATTTATCCAATGGCTCTTGGATAATCTCTATCCTCTCAGATCTATATGAAGAAGATAGTCATAGTGTCACCTTTTTTCATCTTTGTTATTTTGAAGCTGACCCTTTAATGTAAGGGATTGCGTAGGTGATTGGCTTCCTTGTCCCGACGTCATCTTCTTTCCATTCATTGATAGATGTCTCTGGTAAACCCTTTTGTATTACCCACAATAAGTCTTCCTTTGAGGTCTTGTCTTTCAGGAACTTGAAGTTGCTTGATCCATCAAGCTCATCTTCCATCATAGTTTTTGTTCATCATAATTTTAGATTCTTCACAACTCTTTGTCAACTGAGCTAGAAAACCTAATGGCGAGGCTAGACTAGCAATTTTAGGTTTTATTGGACTTATGAATGCCAACAATAAGCCTTTGAAAGATAGGAGAACACTGGTGAGCTAAAGAGCTCCTTCAATGAGTTGCAGAAACCTTGATACTGAAATTTCTGCAGAAATTAGTGAAACCTTAGAAACCCCAGGACCAAAATTTCAAAATGCTTGAAATTTTGATTTGAAGCTTGTTGGAGGTGTGTTGAAGGAGGTTGTACACTATTATGCCAAAATTATCCCCAAAGTCCAAGTATTAAGGGATGAAACTGAGAAAGAAGGAGGGTCGTACAAATTTTTGTGAACCTTAGGAGGGTCGTACAGTTTCTGCAGAAGTGAGAGAGGATGGCTGAAAAATGTTTGTGCAATGGGCTCTTCAATACCTATGCTTTGATACCATGTTGATTTTTCAATAAGCTAGGTTAAGCATGTATTTCATTTCATTTTAGCATTTGTCTTAACCATAAACAAGAATGTTTCCATAACTAAGATCATGAGAAGAAACACCATGCACAAGAACACAAGAAGTGTCCTCGGAAACCCTTCTGAGGAAGGGAAGAAAACCCAACCGAATCCTTTGCTATATTCTTCAAGAGAAAGACCTTAACCACCAATAAGGCCTAGCACACAAGAGGGTTCTCAAACCCTAGAAGACTAGCACCCAAGAGAGGTGTGCACTTTCCCCAAGAAGATGTTCTTTCTGAAATTTCCAAACTCATGTGTAAGATTATGTTTCCTAAATGAGGAATTTACCTTTACTTATACTAACCTCAACCTGTCAATAGAAGACTGTATATTGGCACAACAGGGCCGACCTCACTAGCTTATAATATAATTAATATTAATTACATTAATTACCAGTCACATTAAGGTGGGGGCCTACCTCACTAGCTTATAATATAATTAATATTAATTACATTAATTACCAGTCACATTAAGGTGGGGTTGACATGTACCCTTTACATTACAATTAGGGTTATATGCAGGTCTCACTCTTGAACAATATAGCAAGGGATATGATACACCCACTAGTGCTCATCCACTAGGGGCACATCCATAGGGATGTCCATATCTCTGGCTCACTGCATTACACAAAGAACCAAATCTTCACACTTTCACCTCGACATGCACATCCACTCTACATATGTTCTTTCTCACTGCAAGTTTGTTTCTCGTCAACTAGCTGAGGAGGCTAATACATCATCTTCATTTCTGTTCACATGACGATGCACCCAACACTTTGGGATTTCACAGGTTCACCTTGTGCTCCTTTCCCACTGGATAACTAGAGTTCTTCTCAACTCTCTAAATGGAGGAAGTCATTTCTACCTTCTCCATGTACCCTTCTTAGGGGATTTCTCAACCATGTACCCTTCTTAGGGGATTTCTCTTTGGAGAAAGATTCACATAGCTGCAATGATCCACATCTCACAGGTTTGTAAGATGGAGAATGTCTCACATAATTGCAATCATCAACACCATAGACATAAAGAACTTTCTCCCTCTTAAACCTAAGTCCGCTACCACCTTCCCAAGGAAGTCTAGGATTTGGAGGCTATATTTTGAATTATTTCTTTGTATAGAGTCCCACTAGGATCTGTGGGCTCAAATTCCAATTTTGGATTTTCAAGAGTCCCCACTTGGGTTTCTTCTTCTACCAGGCCTTTTCAATCACAAATAAGGGGGTAAGGATAGAGAGAACACGTTTGTAAATGCTTGATAAGCTAGGGAAAAAATGAGTGATCAAATCTAGGCCTTTTGTTTCTTCCTCTAACCTCCAAGTTCTAAAAACCAAATTATCCAAAGATTTCCTTCTACAAGGGGAAGATAATTGTGGAGACATACCTAGAGAGGTCTAGAATCTTTATTGTCATTGAAGGCCAAGGGTTTATTTGTTGGTTCTAGGATATTGATTGATTCAAGGATCTTCATTAAGGGTCCTTCTCAATGCCTCTTTTTAGTTGGAACTTCCACCCTTCAAGTAATTTGAGGGGATTTTGACAATACTACCCCAAATGCTTGAGGTTTCTTCCTTTGAGCTCACACCTTCCTCTCCTAAGTGTCCATTTGAGGTTAAAATCCATTTCTAAGTATCCATAGATGTGACATTGTCCACATCTAAAGGGTATACTATTATAATCAAGAGTTAATTGATAAAGGTCTAGGTTTTTATCTCTCTCCCAAGCCTTTGCTAGTTTCTAGAGTGACTAATATTGTGACCACCTTGTAATATTGAGTATCTTGAGCTTCATAATACAAACCAAGGGAGTTCCCTTTTTCTCCAAATACATCCTCCAACCATAAAACAAGAGGTAGCCCAAGTATCAAAACCCAAACTGAAAGTATGTCCACTCTAGAGGTTCTCGCATAAAAATCAACATGCCACTCCATGAAAAGATTTTGAGCATTCCATTTCCATATTCTCTCCAACCTAATTAAAAATATAGACTAACCCTCTCTTTGCCAAGGTCATTATGTTGGGTACATAAACCACCCACCATTGGTTCAATGTTTAAGCTCATCCATTGCTTTAAGTATTAGCATGGCATCTTCTTTCTTAGAAAAATACCAACTATTGCTTTCTCTTCCAGTTTCATTACATTATTTAACCTAGTTTTGGAACCTAAACTTATACTTATGAGCTGAAGCATTTTCTTTATGCATTTCCTCCTCCCTGTTTTTTGCATTTACTTGGTGCATTTCCTTCTCTTTTTTCTGGTTCATCTTCTCGTGAGAATTGCCCTAAGATTCCTACTTCTAGAGTAATCTAAGGTACCCATTAGGTTGATGGGCAAATGTTTGCCAATAATCCTTGTCCTATTGATCGTAGGCATTATTGGCCTAGTTGTGGATATGTAGCTCCAAATCTCCACAGGGAATTGTCGTCTGAGTCAACTTTCGATCCCCATCATTCATTAGATTGATGGCTCCATCAGTTTCAATGCGAGAGAGAGTCTCTTGGAGATCTACTGATCCCAATCCTAGTCTAGCGCAAGGTGGATAACAAATGCCTCATTAAGGCCATTGGGAAGCTCTCCATCTTTATTGTTCACCCTAGTCTCCAACGACAGTCCACCTCAGGTACCATCAGTGGCTAAACCCGGAGCCAACTCTCCTAGAACGTCCGACATGTCCTTCTCCAGTGGGTACGACCTCTCTGCTCTCCTCTTTGCTAATCCCGTTTGAATGCCATGTAGACCGAATCGAAGTGTTGCTCACGTGGGTGACCTTCATTCGGATGGGCTGAATAGTCCACTCCTTCGTCCTCTATCGTCAACATTCACGCCTTGACAACTCAGCCTCCATCCTTGTTAAATAGATTCAGAACTTAGCAGACCGAATGTGTGCTGCAGTATTTTGCACATCTTGATTTCCTTAACTCTCAATGTTTTCAGCTTCGAGGTTCATTCTATGCCTGTGACGAACAAAATTCAGTCGTCTAAAGCCAGAAACCCTCGTCTACTCCTCCAGAACCAGACCGTTCATTTCACAGACGCGCCACTTTTTAACCATAAAAGAAGCGCTTCCATCAAAACCCTAGAAGCTCTTTTTCGAATTTGTGTCTCTTCTCTAGACTTCGCGGCCGCGTTCCGGTAGGAACACTTGCTCAGAAATCTTCATACCTATCCGTTTCTCGCCACTTTTAGGGCCGGGGATGAGTTATGCCTGCGGAAACCCTAAAATTCCATCCGACCTGCAGACCTGGCCACCGAAACCGCCGTTTGCTCGTCCCGGACAACCGATCTTACACACACCAAGCTATCAGCATAATGAATACATGACTGTCCAGAAAGGAGACACGCACCAGCATAGCGCAGCCCGTTAACTCACCAGAGAAAAGGATGATATGCGGATCTTGAATAATGGTGGCTTGAGGAGAAAATGCGAAACAATTCAGATCACAATATTTTATTGGCCGCAGATGTGGAAAAGCAAAAGAGCTCAGGTCTCCAGGAGACCGCAGACTCGCGTTAGACATGTACATTGCAGAGATAATGGAAGAGGGCCCCCTCTATTTCTTCCCCCATCTTCATGGGGCAAAGGAGAATTCACAAAGCAGATCTGAAAATATGAGCGAAAACCCTATTTGAAAAGAAAAGAAATGGCCCATATAATATGTGAAGCGGGCAATATAAAAACTCCGAGCTGTTTAAGATTCCGAGGTCGTCTGAACACGCACCTCGATTTCACCCTCCGTACGCGCCACTGCGTTCCAAGAAATAGAAATAGCTGATGACCGCAAAAGAAAATTTTCGGAATATTTAGCTAAAGCATCTGTCAACTACACAGATCGTAGGATCGAGGTTCACAAAATTCCAATCGTTAGTTCTTTCTGCGAGCTGTGGTTTCCAATGTGCTGAGCAGTTGTGAACTAAATCTATCGAGATTCCCGTAAACATTAGAAAAAAACATAGATTTATTTAGATAGATCAGTACTGATTTCACTTCCAAATCAAACATACAAAAGTGAAGGGAAGGCATCGTTTCAGCGCAAGTTAGATCCACGCTCAATGATTCCAACTTCGGAGCCCAGAAGGGTGTCAGATCCAGCCGATAAAACCGAAGCAATAAAGATTCCAACAGCCACCGACTTAGGAGATTCCCCGCTGAAATGCTATATCTATTGACAATTGGCACATTTAATAGGTTTTTAGTTTTTAATATGTTTTCTATGGACTAGATGAAATATGTTTAGAATATTCTTAGTCGTCACAATAAATGAATGACTCTGATTTCATCCATTAACTTCCTAGTTATTATAAAGACATCCTTTATATGTTTACCTTTTTACATTTACCTAATAGTTTTTAAAAATTACTGTGTTCACTAATTTATTGTCAAGTCTACCTTTTCAGTTATTCGGCCTTTCAACTTTCACCAACCGGGAGTTAGCGACCTTTTGACTTTCACCAACAGCGAGTTAGCAACTGTGCTAGTATCTATATAACGGATAATACGATCAGATTCTGTGCTAGTATCTATATAACGGATAATACGATCAGATTTTACGAGTAATTGAACCATCTAAGAGGAAAGCACAAAGGTTCTCTGATGGACAAAACGGAGATAGATTTGATTGAGTGGAAATCAGCAAACCCTAATAGCCAGGGTTTGATTTAGGTTCGAGTGTTTGTAATCTTCTCTCCTTTTTACTTCACTACTTTATAAAAGTTAAGTATTGATTAAGATAAAAGGCACATGATGCAGTCCACCTGCTCCTTCTGCGACAACGATAGAAAATTGTAATAACGTGAGTGCATGAGGGTGATAGATAATAACAATGTCGCTGTCCTTTTACTCGGAAATATTGCAGTCCATAGATTTGCTTTCAAGTTACTCTTGGAAATATTGCAATCCATAGATTTGCTTTCAAGTTGTCATTGATAAACACGTGTGTGGTTATAATTATAATAAATTTTTTATATGGTAATATCCTGAATTGACACGTGTGTGTTACCCATTGGTAATTGTTATGATAAAAGCTGTAGATGTAATTGGTTTCATCATCTTCAACGATTATTTGAAAGAGACACTTTAATTTTTAAATGTTATTGATGAGAGATTCGTTGTGAATGTTTTTCTATAATTTTGATGTAATTGGTATTTTTCCATGTAGTCTTTAAAATAAATAAGTGGTAGCCTAAATGTTATAGGTTTTGGTTCGTAATATTTTTTTTGAGATATTTGTTTAAAATTTGGTGATAAATTGTTAGATTTGTAGATTTGAATGATTATTTATGTATAGTAAGAGTGCTTTATAGATTTTTAGACATATAATCTATTTCTTCATCCAAAAAAAAGATTTAAAAACAAAAAAATAGTAATTTAATGCAGAGTTATATCACCATTTCCAAAAAAAATCAAAACCTACAACAATTAAACAACCCCTTAAAATTATAAAATATATTTTAAAATTATATTTTATGGTTACTTTAAAGAAAACCATTATGGAAGCCTATCTCATACACAAGGTTGTCCTTTTTTGTTTAGATTTCATCAAATAAAGGACAAAGAGTTTTAGAACAACTCCCATTTCTTTTTTCAATTATAGAGTTAATTTTTTTCAATGAATTAGGATAAAAGGCCAATATCACCCCATTTTAGGGACTCTTTATTATTTGAATGTAATCAAATTTCATGGAAATGATATGTTTTGATATTTTGACTTTTGTTAAAATGAGTTTTGATTTTTTGATTAATTTTAAAGTTTATATTTATGATATTGAAAATACAAAAGATGGGTTTGGTATGAGTGGCTATAAAGATGGGTTTTTATTTTTGATTCTGGATTGTGACATGGTAGTTTTTCATTTACTAATTTGTTTTTGCAAATATGGATGAGGTGACATAATTACTTTCCTTATTGTAAGGAGATTTCTAAAGGAAACCTATCCTTCCCATCACTTCAACGTTTCAAGGTAGCAACCATGACATGTCTTTCTAGTTCTCTTCATTTTTAGATTTCACCTAAATTTTAGAGTTAATTATTTTTCAACACACTAGGATAAGGGGCACTCAAATCACTCTCATTTCAAGAAATTTTTCCACAAGGGTTTCACTTAGTAAATCTATGGTCTAAAATGTATTTCGTGGCATATTAAATAATAATTATCTCCTAATACATCATTTGAAATAAAATATCTCCCTATTTTCACCAAATATTGTAAGTGTAATTTTTTTCATGACATCTTTTATCTCACTTATTATTTTTACTTTTAGTTTGTTGGTTCCAATATGTGACTTATGTGTCCAATATTAATTTAGAAAATGTTGTTTCTCATATGTTACTCACAAAGATAAATGTGGACATCTTGCAAATATCATCTTTAATTTCAAGATCAAGATCCTATGACTAAAAACTCATTTAATCAAAATAGATAGTTATCCTAAGGAAGAAAATAAATATTTAAGTTTAAGGTTGGATGATTTTTATTCCTAAGGAAGAAAATAAATATTTAAAGTTAGGGTTGATGACTTTTTATGCTCTAGTGGGTGGTAAGTAGTAAGGATAAAAAATATTCTTTCCAACCACTTAAAATAAATCCAACTTACAACAATATAAATGTATTTTATTATAAAAATTCAAATATGTTTATTATTCCTGTATAAGTTTTTACAAATAATCTAAAGTTAGATTTATGAACTTGAGAATAGTTATTTTTTTATCAAACAAAATTTAAAAATATATTAATATTCATCAATAAATTCTCTTATTGTGGATTGATTTTTCTTTACAAATGTAAATGAGCCAAGTGCCATTGTCATTAATAGAAATTAGAAATGTGTACATGACAACTCATTTATAGAGAAGTTTATCCTAAAATTCATAGAAATTAATATTAATGGGTTTCAACATCTTCATCTTTATTTATAAATATCAATGTGTTTCAACATTTTCATCTTAATTTTTGAGAGTAAGACCTTTCACTTAATTTTTAGAATTAATTTTTTTCCAATCCATTGAGTAAGGAGTTGCTAAATCATTTATTTAAATTCATCAAAATTTGACATAAATTATAATTTTTCATAATTATATTTTCTTTAAATTAATTAAAAATAAAATTTTAAACATTAATAAATAAATAAATAAATTATAAAAAATTTAATCATAAAATTTCAACATAGTTATTTAAAAATAGAGTGTTTTAAATACTTTTAGAGAGATATATTGTATTCCTTCAAATTTGGCTATACTCCATGGAATAGTGTTTTTAAATTATTTTTCATATTATCATGGAATAAA
>SNQJ01S0004247.1:118382-134151 GCA_010110895.2 Picea sitchensis
CGCAGTGTTATTATTACTCTGGGTAGACAATTGTATAGGTGTAACACTTTGTTTCCCCCAATTTATAAAAATAACTATATTGGCCAAGAACTATGGCAAACTCAAAGATGTGAATGTTTGATTTGATGGACCTTTGTATAAAAGGTCAATGAATGTAAATTATGTTATGAATATGTGTTGCATGACTGTTGGGAGGGGGATGTGCTAAAATATACCACGATGGCTAATGAGAGGTGGTGGAAGGGACCTGGAATGGTTGCGTTAACTTCCACCAAGCCAGTAACATACTGGTTTTTACTTGCTCAAAGACCAAAGAAACTCTCTGACCCTGGAATGGATTTCTCGTCAGATTGGTAGGTGGGGAGGCTCCTCAAGAGTTAATGAGGGGATGGGGGTGAACCACCCATCCATAAAAGCTCTAGACCTGAACACGGACAGGGAAATTCGTGCCACACACAATATTGTAGAGAAAAGGAAAGAGAGGAAGTGTGGTAAAGGATAGAGGAGAGAGTGCGCGTGACGGGGGATCGCGGAAGAGAACTAGAGAAACTCTGGAAAACAAAGAGAGTTCTGAACATAGGAGAAGGAGAGTAACCTTCATCCTGGATTATCTTTCTGTATTAGGAGAAGGAGAGTAACCTTCTTCCTTGACTTCCATTGAGCTGGAAGTAGGAGACTGAATCTCAAAGCATCGTGGTCTAGCTCAGGGGTGGCTAGTGGTAAATCTGTTTGGAGTCACTGAGCCTATGGTTGGGTGGAAATGAGCACCCCTCTCAGCAGTTGCATCACGCCTGGTGGATCTGATAAGTGTTTTATGCCTTGTATTTCGAATTGAATATCATGAATACATGCTTATGTTTATATGCCCATAATAATTTCTATGTGGAATGATTGCCTGGTGTTTTAGATTGGAAATAATGGATGCATGTGCATTCTTACATGCCATAGTTGGTTTTTGTATAAATGATTAAGTCTGGGGCATGAGTTCGCTTGATTCTCATAATATTCTGGGAAGGCCCCTCGAGAGTACTCTTCCTCGGGAATTAACCCATAAACCTTGGAACCGTACCAAACCTTTACCCAGAGACTCGACTAAGATCAGGGACAATTGCCCAAGAACTGTCTGAAGGTTCATGCGATCCGGGTCTAGAAACCTTATGCAAGAAAGAGTACTTCTCTAAGGTCTTGGAGTCGTGGGATTTTGAAGCTCCGAGAGGTTGAATTTCATGATTCAAGATCAGAAGGGATAGCGAGTCCAATTATAGAAAGAGAATACCCTATCATTTGGTAGACGACCGGTCGAAATCCTTTCGGAAATACCCTAGATCTATCAAGACCGATGGATCTAGAGAAGGAGCACAGGCGTTAACACCTCGACCCTTTCAGCCTTTGCAAGTAGTGATGGGATCCAGGACTATAGAGCCAAGGATCTGACAGAGCTCTATTGATCATCGATCTTAGCCTTTGCATAGGCAGGAGAGTAGCATTTCGCTGACTCGCGACTTGGAGTGGTCAAGGGTAGGACTGCACGAACTCACGATTCAAAAAATCGCGACTTGATCATGGTCGTTGGATCGAAGCCATGGGAAAACCGTTGGATCAGAACTTACTTTCGACTGCAGAAGTCGCGAAGTGTCGAGCATCGAGGGATCATGCAAACATGTGGCACATTCGTTAGGTGGGAACTGCGTGGTTGACAGGTGGCGTAACAAAAAGCGCCCAGAGAAAGGTGGGAGTGGGTGACAGGTGATGGACACATGTTGCCTGGGAAAGAGTCAACCCATTGTTGACTTGTCGTGGTTCGGGGTTTCGCAGGATGAAAAAGTTGCACCTTGATTGCTAAGGTCACGAAACACCGAGAGTCGAGGTCTCATGTGACGGGCGACAGTGACACAACTTGTAAGCAGAGTACAACAGAGGAGACAAGTGGCTTGTATGTGTCACTTGGCAGAGTCCATGTAACATTGACCTCTCGTGTCTCGGGGCTCAACACTCGAACTAGCGAAGTCATGAGTTGCGAGTAGTTCTAGTGTTTAGCCTAGCCTACAGTTACATGTAACAGGTGCTAGTGAGGAGGGAGCCATACCCGTATCATGTCTCGGGTATCGACGTTTGGAGAAAGAGGAGTCGAGAGCCTTGAATCCCAACTCGCACGTAGTGAAAGGCGCTTTCGCTAAGGCCAGGTTTTGGTCTCTTGGAGGAGGATAAGGAAAGGGATGGTCTGCACTAGGCCCATAGAAATTCGGGGATTCTGTCCCTCGAAGAAAAAAATGAAAAATCTAGGTTGTCGTAGTGGGTGTGTGACAATAGGATACCATAGGTAGTGTCTCCTACCGCTATTTCTTTAATCTTTGCTAAGCAATGCAGTAAGGTCATTTCAAAGACTGTGAAGTTCATCTTCTTTGTGATCCGTGCTCACAGTAAGAAGAAGGTCATCACCACATTTGTGGCCTCTACACAGAGCCTCTCTTTGTAGAAGAAGCAAGTGGAAGGGATCGTGGAAGAGTATAGAGACATCTTATCCTCACCCATCAGGGTACCGACACACTTAAGTCAAACATCCAATTGATATAACCCCTGGTGCACCTCTATCTAATGGACCAGTCTATCATCACTCATTGATGTAAAATTATGAAATCAAGCATCAGATCCAAGAGATTCTTCAAAAGAGGCACATCAGACCCATCTCATCTCCTTATGGAATCTTGATTGTACTAGTGCAGAAGAAGGATGGGACTTGGTGACTCTCCATTGATTACAAAGCATTAAACAAAATCATAGTGAGGAACCAATACCCAATTCCTAGAATTGATGACCTTCTTGACCAATTCAAGGGGGAAAAGTTCTTCAGCAAGATTGACCTAAAGTCTGGTTACCACCAGGTTCCCATCGAGCCAACTGATGTATGGAAGACAAATTTTAAATCTAAATAAGGCTCTTCGAATGGTTGGTCATGCCCTTTGGTTTAACAAATGCACTGGATACTTTCATGAGGTTGATGGATGATGTACACCAACTCTTTTGTGGTGTTATATTTGGATGACATCCTCATCTTCAACATAACTTGGGAAGAGCACATGTGGCATATTCAACAGGTTTTGAGCACTATGAAATAGCACAAGCTATATGCCAACTTGGAACAATTATCCTTTGGCATGAAAAAGGTCCAATACTTGGGCTACATTGTTGGTGAGCATGGGGTACATGTTGATCTAGCTAAGATCTAAGTCATCCATGACTGGCCAACCCTAACCACACTAACTGAGCTTCAGAGCTTCTTGGGACTAGCCAACATCTATTGATAGTTCGTGTTTGGATTCTCCAATATTGGATGGGCCCTCGACCAAGTGAAAAAGGGTGGTGGCAGGGAAAATTTTGAATGGGGGAAGGAACAACAACACACATTTGATTATCTGAAACATCTCTTGTGCTCATCTCCAGTACTCTCCTTTCCCGATATGCAACAACCATTCAATATTGATATTAATGCATCTAACTATAGTGTAGGTGCAATTCTCACTCAACACAGTCATCTGGTGGCATACCATAGTGAGACACTCTCAGATACTGTCCGAAAATACCCCACCTATGAAAAGGAAATGTATTCCATTGTATAAGCCTATAGTCAATGGAAACATTACATTATGGGAAATGAGACGATCATCCACATTGATGACAAGCCTCTATAGTTCATACAGATATAGGGGGAGTTGCAGAATGATTTCCATAAGAAGTGGTCCACCTACCTACAATAATTCCACTTCAACATCAAGTATAAGACAGGGAGAAAATTTTTTGTTGTTGACTACCTCAGTTAACCTCTCGTAGTTTCACTCACCACTATGCACCATTCCTGTGTACATGAGGTATCTTAGTGTCCCCAACTTTATCATCAAGATCTGGACTTCTCCACCACCTATCATCTCTTGGGTACATGTGCGAATGTCACCGATTTTCACATTCATGACAGATTGGTATGCTATCTGAGTGATATTTGTGTTCCTTCAAGAGAGAGTGAAAATTTTATTTCGGAATCCCACTACAGTTGGATGGCAGGACATTTTGGCGTGGAGAAAACTATGCTCATTATACAAAATCATTTTTATTGGCCAACACTTCAACAAGATGTCAGCAAGTATATCAAATCTTGCACTGTCTGTGCCATTTCAAAGCCAACCATCAAGAATAAATTCTTATACACCCCTCTTCCTACTCCTGAGATACCTTGGGAATCCATCTCGATGGATTGCATGTCTAGCCTTCTGTCCACCAAGCAAGGAAATGATTGTGTATTTGTGGTTGTTTATCGGTTTTCGAAGATGGCCATGCTCACAGCTTGCAAGAAGAACATCACATCTGCAAATACTTTCAAGATCTTCTTCTAATGAGTGCGAGTCCATTTTGGGATACCACAGACCATCATCTCCGACTGGGACAATAGGTTCCTCAACACATTTTGGTAAAGTCTCTGGTCATTGTTGGACATCAAGCTCACTAAATCCACTGCTTTCCACCCCCAAACAAATGACCAAATAGAGGTCGTCAATCAGATGTATTTTCACATCCTATGCATGTACACCTCTAAGAAACGGTTTACGTGGGATAAGATTATCCCCTATGTTCAACACAGTTACAAAAGGGCTCTCCATATCTCCACTAGCCATAGCCCATTTCAAGTGGGGCTAGGATTCCAACCGTTGGGTCCCATTGATGTTGCACTACCTCTTTCAATCACACACACATACTTTTCCCATGTTCATTATGAGACCCACAATGCCACCGGATTCATTGAGAGGATTCAACACATCCACTAACAGGTCCATGATATTTTGCAGAAATCCAATGCTAAGTACAAGAAATGTGATGATCAACACATGGTACCCCCTTCCCTCCCTCCTCCTCTCTCTCTGTCTCTTTCCCCATCCCTCTTCCCCTTTGTCCCCCCTCTCTCTCTCTTCCAGTCTTTATCTCTTTCTCATTCTACCTCCCTCTCTATATTTCTCCATCTCACTCTCAAAATCTCTTTTTCTCTTCCTAGCTCTTTGCCCCCCTCCCCTTATTTCCTTCCTCCCTCTCTCTCTACCCTATCCCTCTATCTCTCCATCTCACTCTCGATCTCTTTTCTACTCTTGTTGGATCTTTCCCTCCCTCCACTTATGTCCCTCTGCCCCCCTCTCTCACTTTCATGTAATCCTCTCTCACCCTCACTCTGTATCTCCCTTGATTTCTCACTCATTATATACCCCTCCCTCTCTCTCCTATAATATCCCCATTTCTCTCTTTATATATCTCTACCCCCCCTTCCCTATATCTCCCCTGTTCATCTCACACTCAATATCACTCTCTCTCTACCCCCTCCTTCATCTCTTTGTTCCCCTCCCTCGCACTATCTCTCCCCTCTATCTCTCATACATCCACCCCTATCCCGCTCTCAGATCCCACTTATTCTCTCTCCCACACAATTTTCCCCTTTCTCTATTTACCTTTGTCTACCCCCCTTCCCTTATTCTCCCCCTTGCCCCCCTCTCTCTCTCTCTCCCTCCCCCCTCTCTTTGTCTCCCTCTCCCTTCCTCTTACAAAATCAAACATTCCTTGTCCAACCCCCCTCTCTTTCTTTCTCTCCCCCCTCTCACACTCACACATTATCTCTCTACCCCCCTCCTCCCTCTCTCTCTCTCTCTCACTCTCCCTCCCGCTATCTCTCCTCTCTTTCTCTCCTACATATACCACCTCTTTATCTCTCTCCTCATTGTTAGTATCACTCTCACTCTCTCTTTTCCAATCTTTCTCTATCCCTCCCCACCTCCTTCTATTTTCCCCTACTTGTACCTCCCTCTCTCTCTGTCCATCTAAATGAGAGATAGGGCTCAGAGCGAATAAAGGATATGTGTAAAAGAGAAATGTAGCTTTTCCTGTAAGGTGAGTGTTGAGGTTTTCTTATTCTTCCAATGGAGTACTTATATGAACATGACCATGACCTAGAACATGAATTAGAACTCCCTAGCTCCATCTAATCCTAGGAATAAACTATATTATACCCTTAACCCCCTCCAAAACCAAGCCCTAAGTGTAATATGCTTATACCTATTGTTTAATAATGATACTTTATGGATATGACCATTCACCTATGGTTTAATAATGACTTCACATGGTTTAATGATGATTATGTTACGTTGATTATGCTTTTTTTATTTTAAGATAAGCATAATATTTTAGTGGATTCGATATTCTTTATATGGAATATTTATCCTTATTTTGCAATCAGTGTTCGACATGCTCTAGATTATGTATGACAGAACAATTATCTATATGTACTTTCACACACACTCTCTCTACCCCCCTGATCCCTCCCTCTCTCCCCCTCCCTCCCAATATATCTCCTCTCTCCTACATCTATCATCTATATCCCACCTCTCTCTCTATACCCCTCTTGGTCTTCCTATCCCACCCTCTCATACTCTCAAACAATCCATCTCTACACCCCCCTCCTTACATCGCAAGGAAAGAAATGGCCTTGACCTATACATGTTAATGCCTAGACCTAGACCTAGACATAGCAAGACCTAGGCATGGCAAGACCTAGGCATGGCAAGACCTAGGCCATGACCTGGACCTATACAATGACCATGTGTAATACCCTTGTTTCCCCAATTTTGTAAATATAACTATAAATGGACAAGAGACTATGGAATAATATATATGTGTGAATGTTGAATTTGATGAACCTTTGTATAAAAGGTCAATGTATGCATTTTTTGTTATTAATAGAAAATGGATAAGTGTTGCATAACAACTGAAAGGGGGGTTTCACAAGATAAAACATGGATTCTATGAGAGAGATGGTGAGGGGAACCAATAATGGTTGAGATGAACCCACCAAACCAATACCTTACTAGATTTAATGACTTAGAACAGTCCTATGACCCAAACATGAATTACCAGTCAGAGTGGTAGCTGCAGGAGTCCTCCTCAAGAGTTAATGAGGAGATGGGGCAGAGTACCCATCTGTAAGACTTCTAGACCTAACCACGAGTTGGGGATTCAAACCCATGCAACCTTGTCGGGGAAGGAGAGAAAGAGGTAATTATTGTGTAGAGAAGAGAGAAAGTAGATATGCGCAGAGAGTAGACTCAAAAGACCAATCTCGAGAAGAGAAAAGGACGATTACAACTCTCTCGTTCGAGAAAGAAATGAGAAATACGCTCATTCTAGGCACAAGAAGTTGTTGACATATTTTTCGTTACAAGATGATACAAGAGGCTAACAAGGGACTGTGGAAGTGCTCGTGTAGACCTCCTTGCTTGGTACAGAGAAAACCAGTGGCCAAGATCCTATGGGAGGAGGAGAGTAACCTTTGTCCCTACTTGTCATTGAGAAAGAAGAAATAATCTCTCTCTGAGCATCATGGTCTAGCTTGGGGGTGGCCATATGTAAATCTGTCTGGAGTGGTTATGCCTATGGTTGGGTGGAAATAGGCACCCCTTTCAGCAGTTGTTTCATGAACTCTGGTTTTCTGATAAGTATCTTCATACTCTGTGTACTGAAATGGAAATGGTGATTGGATATGTTTATATGTCTATGACAAATTTCTGTGTTGAATGGTTAAGTTAAAAATATTCATTATCTCTCTATGAAATCATGATTTTAAATGGGAATATGATTGAATCAACTAAGCAGTTAGATATTTGTAAGATGTAATCCTACAATAGTGTCAGGGAAAGATTTATTGGAATGTTTAAGTCATGTCGGTCTCTAAAATCTACCCTCACGGGAATTCGAAGTTAAAACCTTGTGGAAGGAGGATGCCTCATTCAGACTTTTCACCCATATGACTGAGGGCTCATGCCCATGTCCTTAACCCAATCATGGCTAAAGGAATTAGTGCGTATCCCATAAGATTTTTCAAAGGAACCATGTGATCAAGGTCTAGGAACCCTACGCTAGGCTCGAAAGAAGTTAATCCTTCTAGCTTCAGAACTTCGGGAGTTTAGAGCTCTAGAGTGTTTCGACCCTACCCTTATAAATCAACCGAACGCAACTGATAGTTATGGTTACCCACCAGGTTAACTGACACCTGGAGGTTTTCTTATCCGGGACAGTTAAAATTGCCCCACCATTAAATCTTGATCCATTCAGTTATCACGAAGTAACTTGAACCAACAATTTGAGATTATTCGAGAGCCTGCTTGGCCATTGGATCCACATCAAGGTAACTTCGGAAAAGTCCCACTCCATGAGAATGGGGATGATATATCATCAAACTCCTTGAATGACGAATTCATTAAGTGATGAGAGTTGTGGATCTGGGAATCCATTGGGAATCACTCTCAACTGTTAGATCAACCTTAGTGAAGAGATGGTTCTAAGTACTTTGACGAAGTCCCATTTTGGGAGAATAGAGGTGGTTTAACGCCAAAGCTTCTGAATGTCAGAGTCACGAGGTTAATCTGGGCCATTGAGAGTAGAGGGATGTGTGTCCACAGATCAACAAATATCTGGAATTTCATTCATTCGGAGGTATCAAAGTGAAAATAAAAGAGCATGTAAGTTTCCCGGAAGCTCCGCAAGCCAGATTAAAATCCTGGTCGTGGACACTAGGTGCACGTGGCGATATTTTGGGTGTGGTTAGGAGTTGAGAATTAATGCATATTGTCTATCGAAGGGTCCTTCAGGATCCATATCAACCGTCCGATCAACCAAGAAGAATGACTCATGTAAAACACTTCAGCGAAGTCCTACTCCGAGAGGAAAGGAGTGTGGAGTGGGTAGAACCCTCGAATGCCAGATCTACAAAGTGACAAGGGCCATAGATCTAGTAAATCTTTGGGACCTCCCTCAAACATCATATCTAGGTCATGTTCAACCCGACGCTGACCACTTCAAGAGTAAGGAGGAAGTCACACCACAGATCCCCCGAATGTCGAAGTTACGAAGTAACAGAGGCCGTCGATCTAGAGGTTACGTGGACACACCTTGACCATGATATTTAAGTTCCTGGAAGGATATCATTCCAGAGTGATGTGGCACAATGACATCATCCAAGGTGATGTGCACCCATGATCAATATGCCATGTGTCACCTGGATTCATGCATTTCGAAGACCCAATAGGCCTAATAAAACGTGACACATGTCACCCACTGAAGGAGACATGTTGAGGGAATTTCGGGTTCCTTCGGGACTTTGGGAGTTCATAACTCTAGAAGACTTCAGATGTTATAATGTATGATCCCAAAAGGGTTGAAGGTTGGAGCTACGTGGCAACACCTCAAGAGTTCGAGAATTCGGGACTCCAGAGGATATGCGTGCAAAAAAGAGAGGGGACGTTCAACGTCGAACATCGAATTCCATGCTAGCCTATTTGTTCGACGAGGATTAAGCCTAGTCATTGGATTGGTTAATGGATGGACCTTCCCCATGGGAGGTATGAACCTAGATATAGTACGAACGAGATGAATCCACGTGAGCACCCCATGGCCCTTAACCAATGAACACCCGAAGGACTTTGAGAAGCCATAAATTGTAAACCAGAGGTTAGATTAGAGCCTAGTAATAGGCATTAGAAATATGCAGGCGAGTAGAATAGGATGAATCATATTAGAGAGATGATTTGAGATGATTGGAGTAAGAAAAAAATTTATGCCCCACCCCTAGGAAGGGTACTTATGGGTTGGATTTGTTACAAATTGGTATCAGAGCATGGTTACAACACTTGGTCTGCTTGCACTCATGGATGAGTCACTTAAAAATATTATTTAAAGAACTTTTAGGGGTGACACCTTATCTTACTCCTTTCCTAAGAGGCTTAGTTAAACCTCTACTAAAGAAATGAATGGAATTTTCTACTGTTGTGTGTGTTTGGACATTATGAACTGTGTGATGTTCATGAACTAATAGATCATTAACTAACATAATTTTTTTTATCAACACTCAAGCAGTCAGTAGACCGTAGGATAACTACAACATAAAGGATGGTGAAACACCATGAATTGGGTGAAATATCCCACAATAGAGAGGAAGAATTTGATGAAAGGAGGGTGGTGGAAACCACTCTAGATCTGGTTGAAACTCTAAGAAGCCTCATGGAAGAATTACAGAGTTGTAAGGATTACAATGAAAGGTTGATAAAAGAGAAGCAGAATCAAACTGAAATTAATGCACTGCAAATCTTATTAGATATACAAAGGCAGTTGTAGCATGGACCAACAACCAGTCATGTGGACAGACATCATACGAAGAAAACCTAGAGTCCACCGGAGATATGAAATAATGGCATTGAAAGTGGCAACACAAGGAGGAGAACCTCAAATAAGGCCCAACATGGAGCCAAGAGACACTCGTCGGGAGAATCCTCCAGTGAGGAAACTGACAACTCCAAGGAATCCTATAGTAGCAAAATTGGTTCACACTCCAAGAGGAAAAAAAATAAGAGGAAACATTCCAAGAGTCATGACCCTAAAGAGTTCAATAAATCCAAACCACCCACCTTCGATGGAGAAATTAAGAAGGTGGAAGAAGAAGAAGTTTGGCTGCTTGGCTTGAAGAAATACTTCAGAGTCCATGACTACTCTGAAAATTTAAAGGTTCAAATAACCATATTTAACTTGAAGGGAAAGGACTCCATTTGGTGGGGGGACCTTAGGAATGTGAAAGGAATCCATGAGAAGGACTTGTCATGGAAACATTTTAATAAATACTTCAAAAATAAGTATCTGTTAGAGAAATACTTTGATGGGAATACCAATGAGTTCTATGAACTAAAATTGGGACAACTCATCATAGATGAATATATCAATAAATTCCTTGAGTTGATAAGGTATGTACCCTACATAAGGGATGAAAAGGTAAAAATGCAATGATTTATTAGTGGTCTACCTCAGTCCTTCCAGGACAGGATTGAATTTTATGAGCCAAAGACCTTAGAAGACACTATCTGGAAGGAAAGGTATTGCTATGAGCAATTCAAGAACAAGACAAAACCGCATGAGGACTGGAAGAAGAAAAGTATTTCAAGATTCAATAGAAAGGGGTTTAAACCCTCAATATTTAAGAACTATGGGAAGGGTTATAAGATGGTCCTTCCTACTAAAATTGTATACCAAAAAAAATTCCCCTCTTAAAGTGGGAATAAACCCTTTGAAGTAGCCCCAGGTAAGACTGATAACACAAAGAGAGAACCCTTGAAATGTTGTGGTTGTGGAGAAGAACATCTGCTGAGAGACTTCCTATACATGAAGCATAATAGTAGGAGGGTATACAACATCCAAGAGGCTACCACAATCAATGATGAGGCTAGGATCATGCCACAAATTTATGCAACCTTGGATAATAGATAAGCTGACCACCAAGCTTCAATGTTGGAGATGGAAGGTATGATTCCCAACCATCTAGTTTCCATTTTAATTGACCCTGGTTCTAATTTTAGTTATGTTGCCCCTCAAACTGTTGAGAAATGTAAATTGCAACAAGTTAAACATGTTAAATCATGGTTGGTACATCTAGCCACTGGAACCAAGAGAAAAGTAATAGAGGTTGTACCAGCGTGCCAATTCATTATGAGTGGATTGACCACCCAAGCTAACCTAAACATACTTCCTTTAGGATATTATGACCTACTGATTGGCATGGACTGGTTGGCTTCCCATAAAACCAAGTTGGATTATTCCAATAAAACTTTGGAGTTCAAAAATGAAGAAGGGAGAAAGGTAACCCTACAAGAGATTCAAAATCTTGTCTCACTGAGACAAATATCAACACTTCAAGTGAAGAAGTATTGCAGAAAATGATGTTCTTTGTATGCAATACATGTGTTGGAATATGTTGAGAATGAAGAACCAAGCCTAGAGGACCATCCCATATTTAGAGAGTATAAATATGTGTTCCTGGAAGAGGTACCAGGTCTACCTCCAAGAAGAGACATTGAATTTTCAATAGAACTTTCACCAGGAGCGGTTACAATGTCTAGAACACCCTATAGAATGAGTACACTAGATCTAGTTGAGCTCAAACTAAAACTAAAGGAAATGATGGAAAAAGGATACATCCGACCTAGTGTGTCTCCATGGGGAGCACCAGCCTTGTTTTTGAAAAAGAAAGATGGCACACTTATGTTGTGCATAGACTATAGGAAACTCAATAAGACGACCATAAAGAATAAGTATCCCTTGCCAAGAATCAATGACCTATTTGATCAATTAGGGGGTGCTACAATATTCTCCAAGATTGACTTGAGGTCTGGATACCATCAGGTACGAATTAAGGATGAATACATCCACAAAAAATCATTTAGGAAAAGATATGGTCACTATGAATTTGTGGTGGTGCCATTTGGGCTAACCAATGCACCAACCACTTTTATGTTCTTAATGAATAATGTATGCAATAAATTTTTAGACAGATTTGTATTGTTTTTCATTAATGATATTCTAATCTATTCTAATAATAGGGAAGAGCATGAAGAACATATTAAGTTAGTACCTCAATTACTAAGATAACGTCAGATCTATGCTAAGTTTAGTAATTGTGACTTATTCCATAAACAAGTCCATTACTTAGGCCATGTTATTTCTAAAGAAGGGGTGGTAGTTGATCTTGACAAGATAAAAGCCATCATGGATTGGCCTACCCCAAGGGATGTATCTGATATCAAATCCTTTATGAGACTAGTAGGATACTATAGGAGGTTCATAAAAGGATTTTCCAATATTGGTTTGCCAATCACTTCCCTTCAAAAAAAGGAAGTTTAATTCATTTGGACATCAGAATGTTAAGAGATATTCCAAGAGTGGAAATAATTTCTAACCAATGCACCTATGCTAAAGACTGCAGACCCAAACAATGACTTCCTTGTGTGTACAAATGCCTGAAAGGAAGGAATCAGAGGAGTCCTTATGCAAGAAGAACATGTAATTTCCTATGAATCCAGAAAATTGAATGAGCATGAAATCAATTATGTGACCCATGATCTAGAATTGGCTTCCATAGTGCATGATTTAAAAATGTGGAGGCATTGCCTCCTAGGTAGAATATTTTTTCTTATAACAAACCATTGTGGGTTGAGGTATCTATTTGATCAACCAAAGCTCAATTATAGACAACCTAGATGGTTGACTCTCCTTAGTGAGTTTGATTTTGAAATAAACCATATCAAAGGAAAGGAAAATAGGGTGGTTTATGCCCTTAGCAGAAGTGCGAAAGTGATTCACATGACAACTGTAAGAACCTGTGAAACGAATGTCAGGGAAATATTCAAGAGTGCACAAGAAATAGATGCATTTTTAGAGACTGTAAAATCGTACTTAGAACAAGATCCCACGAGGTTGAAGTACGAAGGATATCAATTGTTGAATGATGGCCTACTAACTTACAAAGGTAGGTTGTATATTCTGAATTGTGAAGACTTGAAGATGTTCATGATGGATGAACTACACAAAAGACCATATACTGATCATCCTTGTTATCAGAAGATGATCACAACCAATAGGAAACTGTTTTATTGGCTAGGACTGAAGAAGGACATAGTTGATTACTTGGGTAAGTGTCTAGAATGTCAACAAGTTAAGGTAGAACACCGGCATCCAGCAGGGTTGTCGTTGCCCCTACCAATTCCAAAATGGAAATGGGAAACCATCTCCATGTATTTCATCACTAGATTACCAAAATCAACCAAGAAGAATGATGTCATCATGGTAGTGGTGGACAAATTGATCAAGGATGCTCACTTTGTTCGCATCAAGTCAACTTGCAAGGAAATACATATTTCAAGTATCTTCATGAAAGAAATATTTTGGCTGCATGACATGCCTAATCAGATCATATCTAACAGAGATACAAAATTTACTTCAAGATTTTGGAAATATTTAATGGATGGTTTTGAGACTAAATTGTTGTTTATCATAGCCTATCACCCTCAAACTGATGGAAAAGTAGAGAGGGTAAACCAAGTATAAGAGGACATGTTAAGGATGCATGTAATGTATCAGCCTAAGAAGTGGGAAGACTACCTACCACTGGTAGAGTTTTCCTACAACAATGGCCATCAAGAGTCATTGAAGATGAGCCCTTTTGAAGCCCTCTATTATAGATAGTGAAAGATTCCAATCACCTAGAATAATCTAGTAGATAGAATTACAATTCGACCAGACATGATCAAAGAAATGGAACATCACATAATTCAAATCAAGAAAAATCTAAAAATAGCTCAGGATAGAAAGAAAATCTATGCAAACAAAAAGAGGACTCATAGAGAGTTCAAAATAGGGGATCACATGTATCTCTGAGTTAGACCCAGGAAGAGATCCTTGAGAATGGGAGCTTCTGCCAAGTTCGAACCTCGATATTGTGGACCCTTTGAAATTTTGGATATAGTGGGACTTGTAGCCTATAGGATATCTCTCCCTCCCATAGTGAAGGCACATAACGTTTTCCATGTTTCATTATTGAAGAAATATGTAAATGATTCTAATAATATAATTGAATGGTCTGTGATTCAGGTGGAACCAGAGGGAGAATTCCTATCAAAACCTCAATGCATAATAGATAGGAAGTAAACCCCACTCAGGAACAAAATCATTGCACATGTTAAGGTGTAGTGGAAACACTTTGTCCCAGAAGAGGCTACCTAGGAAATGGAAGATGCCATGAGACATGCATATCCATTTTTGTTTACTTCTATACATACAGAGTACATCAGAAGACAGAACATTGAGGATGATGTTCCTTTAAGGGGGAAGGGATTTTAATACCCCTATTTCCCCCAGTTTGTAAATATAACTATAATTGGACAAGAGACTATGGAAGACTAGATATGTGTGAATGTTGGATTTGATGAACCTTTGTATAAAAGGTAAATGCATGTATTTTCTGTTATTAATAGAAAATGGATACGTGTTTCATAACTACTGAAAGGGGGGTTAGCTAAGATAGAACATGGATGCTATGAGAGAGATGGTGAGGGGAACCTATTAAGAACCAAATATCAAGATAGCATAGAAAAACCTCAGAATAAGTACTCAATGCCTTGAAAAAGATATAATTTCATATAATAAGCCTCTTCGAGGGGGGAACCTCCTTATACACCACATAAATTTCCAAATACAAGATGATTCCAAATGAAAATGTCTCCTTGGTATATATAGGAGACTAGGAGGTGCAATTACAACTAATGGACCAAAGCCGACATAAATAAAATAACATTATTATTGTAATATTCCCCAATTAAGGGGTAATGTGCCACTATTTAGGGCTTAACATGCCTCTCCCCTTGAGACAAGTGTTGTTCACAACACTTGATTAATTATGGATGCTTATTTATAAAAGACTCATCTTCCCAAGTGGAATCTTTAGCAGGAAGTTTCCTCCACTTAATGAGATACTCTGAAATGGATCTATTCCTCAGTTGACGAATTCTTGTGTCAGTGATGGATTCAGGATCCAATATGATTTTTCATTCCTCGTCAAGTTCTGGAAATATAGTTTGAACTGAGATCTTGTCACCTATAACCTTCTTTAAGCATGAAACATGGAAAACTAGGTGTACTCGTGAGGATGCATGCAACTCCAATTTGTATGCCATAGTACCAATCTTTTGAAACACCTTATAAGGGCCATATTACTTTGGTGATAATTTGTTATCCTTCTTGGCTTGCTTGAGGGACATATGTTTGTATGGTTGTAGTATTAAAAACACCCAATCCCCTACTTCAAAACTTATTTCACTACGATGTTGATATGCTTGTTGTTTCATGCGATTATGTGCCATGGTCAGGTTGT
>SNQJ01S0004248.1:28420-82820 GCA_010110895.2 Picea sitchensis
TGTTCAAGGGAAGTAATGACTTCCAAAGGTAGCTACAGCTTCCAAATGTAAAAGGAGGGATAAACCTCCAAGAGGAAGATACAATCCTACAGTATCAAGAGAGATTTTAACTCTCCATCCTTTCCCCTTGCTTCCACCCAAGAATATATGAGAGATAATAAAAATTTACATTAAATCATCACCATCAACCAATCATCACATAGAACCTGATAATGCTTCTTGAGACTTCTTCAATTTCTGCAATTCTTCAATGCTTGGAGTACTCTGATCCTATAGATAATTTTACTCAATGTATTCTCTGAAACTCCTCCAATTTTCACTCCTTGAATCCTCCCCAAAAAGAGGTTATAGAAATAATGGTAGACTTTATTCAATTCTGGTCTATTCAGAAGACCCAACTTGTATAGCATGCCCTGCGCTCAATATTTAACAACTGATTTTGAAACTCACACAAAATAAACTACAGTATGCACTATTTCCAATGGAAGTGGTCCCACTTAATTTTGATTCTGTATGAAGAAGTTATGATTGTTTTACCTGGACCACCTATTTATTGACTAGCTTCAGGACTGGCCACAAACCCTATCTTCCATAGAGTGTATCTCCATAATTATAGCGAATCAAGAGCTGAAATTTTTACCAAAGGTAACTTGATATGTTTTCTCAATACCATATCGATTTCACCATATGAATCGTTCTAGAAAAAAATTTATAGCAAAAATGGTAAGATGACCTGAAAATAACATGCCTTAAAACACATCACCAAAAGACTTCATCCTCCCTTGAAATCCGGCCTTCTTTACTTCTTATTTCCTATGAAATTAAACTTATATAAAATGAATGTATAATGATGTTTATTTATACCATTTATGTCACTTCATTTTAACAATAGGGCCGACCTGACACTTTCTTATTTTGTAATTATTTTCTTTAATTATCTTGAGGGCCTACATGTACTTCCTTCTTCAGTTCACTTTGTCATCTTCAAAAATTCATTTCTCCTCAACCATGAGGATCCACATGACGTGCCACAAACCACTGGAAACAACATTATGTATACTATCCATCCATGGGTGTTGTATCTGCATGTGCATTTTCCTTCATGTCCAAATACCTTCATCAAACTTTTCGTCCAAAACCCATGACTAGGGTTGACATCAATGACAACAACCAATCATCCAACATACCAGAGCAGGGAGGCGTGGTTCTTCTCTATCTAAATCAAAGGTGATTAGCCAAGTATCAGGTGGGTCGACATCCCCCAAGGTGTAAAGAAAGGATTTTCACTAAGATGGACAGGTTTGGAGTACCTCCAATATATACATGGTTGCAGGGGACTGTGGTAAGTCATCGACCAGACTGTAATTATGGGCCACCCTAATATGAGGGTTATGTACATTCCCTCATAAAGGAATCCAGGGTATACGGGGAATTGGTTTTGTGTTAGGGAGTGGTATCATCAATGGTTTTCCTATTCTTATTGGAGTTCTTTTTGCAGTGGTTGGTGTAGAGTCAGGAGGCACGACATATGGACGACTACGTGTTTGCATAAAGATCTCTTCTTCGCTAGTATGGAGGATATTGTGATCAACTGGATTTTTTGGTTGAGTGGGACCTAGGTTTTGATATTTCCCCATTTTTGGTGGGGCATAGTTTATCTATTGTTTGATATTCATCACACCTTGGTGTGGAATGGGGTTTTGCAAAACGAACGAAGGTGGTGGCTTCAAATAATGTTGTGGGGACTGTTGAGGGGTAGGTGGTACCAGAGGGCATTATGTTCATGGATTCTTTAGTCCATTTGTAAAAGGAAATTTGGGGGAAGTGGTCACTATAATGTCCATACTCACCACATAGAGCATAAGAGAAGTTAGTTATGAGATTTTTGTTATTCCCTTGTTGTGGTTGATTTTTATTGTTTCCCCCAACGGGACGGTTTGGTTGGGAGTTATTTCCTCCTGGTCCCGGGTTGTTATTGTTTCGATTTTTTTTTTCTTCTTGGTGTTATTCAGATGATGAGATGGATTTTCCATATTCAACTGTTCAAAACCATGAACCTGTTGAATGGGATAGGTATGAACAAATCTAACTTTGGCATGTGGTTGTCCTGGTGGAGGAGCAACCAGCTGGGGAGGACCTAGAAATGGAAAATACAGATTTTTTTGTGGAGAGGATTCATATGGTGTATAGGAAGTTGAAGTACTTCCACCACTATTAGGGTTATATAAGGGGGTTAGGGGTGGACCCGTACTTGATTGAGAGACCAGATGCATCTGGGGTACCGGTGGGGGTCCTCCCAATGATTGAGGAGGAAAAATAGGATATGATTTTTGGTGAGTGGGGGGAGGGTAATAAGACGTCCCTCCATATGGTTGAGGATATTGATTAGCACCATAAGTAGGTTATGGGTGGTCTTAAGGGTTGGGATGTGTAAAAGAACCAATAAACCCATCTACAGTGTGAGAAACCCGAGGTTTGTCCTGGCCAAATGGTATGGGTCTAGGTGCATCAGGAAATACTGTGTACAAGAAACCTGACTGGGCATATATGAGTTCGAACTATCGGGCCTTGTTCATGGATTCCTCTTCTGATTGAGGAAAAGTGCATGCTACATACTTTGCAATCACAGGGACGAGCGATTTAAGAAACCAATCGAGACGTTGTTCTTTGGTGGTTGCTTCATTACATAAACTATGTCGTCGACACCATTCATGGATTTGAATGGCGATATGGATATAAGTGGTTTGTTTGAACTCAAAGAGAAGTTTTAGACAGTGTCATGATGAACTGGCAATTGGAGAAAGGAAAAAAATGCCTTGGCTAATTATTCAAAGGTCATGTGGGACCCTGATTTTTTGTCCACATACTATTTGGTTGATGAACTAGTGAGATTTCAGTTAAATAACCTAAAGAAGATGGAATCATCCATGATGTTGTTTCAAGATAAACATAGGTGGAAGGTCATAACATGGTTGGCGAGATATTCCCCTAGTTTTCCTTCAAACTTCAGGATGTTTGAAGGCAATTTGGTAGGAATATTGGGCCAAGTGGAATCATGCAAAATGGGATCATTCATGAGTTTGGTTAAATAAGGAATGTTGAGGGATGCCAAGTATGGAATAGGGGGATTTGTAAGAGGATTAGTTCCATCCATTGTGTGTGTAGGTAGTGGACCTATCCCTTGAGAATCATTTAATGGGTTTGTACTTATCCCTTGAGAATAAGTTTTTCCCCTACCTCCTTGTGAAGGAGAACTAATAGATGGATTTCATTGGGTATTTGACCCAAGCAAAGTGGAACCAAGTAAAGTTGATCCCAATATAGTAGCACTTACTGGGGTGTGATATGGTGGATTCGGTGAGTTGGTGAGACTAGGGAATCCTTCTAGAATAAGAGGGAGATTCTGCAAGCATCTAGAACCACAAGGATTATGTGGTTCCCCTACGGTTCCGACAAGCAAAGTGAATGTGTGAAAATGGTGACAAGAGAGAAATAAATGAACAAGAGATTTTTATATTTTTGACCTTCAAAAAATAATATAACTCACAATTTCATGTAATCAAATGAACATCATACATAAATCAACTGTAAAATAAACAAGCATGTGGATAGGTGCATTTTTTCCACATGGGAAAAAACAAGAACAAATGGTTGTTTCCTAAAATACCTATCATATTTTCTCTCAATTTAGGACTGGGCCTTCCAATAGCACTCGAAAGTGGGGTATGAATCCATTGGAAGAGGAAATAGTGAAGGTTGAATTCATCAGTTATAATGAGGGGTAGACGGTGCATACCCCAAAATAGCTGGCGATATTTCCCAATAGCCACACAAAATATGACCAAGGTGCGATTGCATCCCACAACCGCCACCTGGGTATATATCCTATACTTGGTAGCTAAGTACCTCGGTCAAAGTGAAACATTTATATTTTCGGCCTACAAAATGGGTCACGGGTTGGATACCCTCACAAGAGTTGGGTGACTCAAGGAGGGATGCGCAAAACAACTATACCTCGGCTTTTGACCCTTCATGGGTATCTCCATACCTTATGGTATAGGTACACTTGACTTGGAGGATTTGAAATATCCCTATTCTCAACTTCTATTGTTTCAAAATGTGAGAGCCTCATAACGGGGGGTTATTTGGATGCTTACCCTCAAGAACCTACCTAGACTAAAAAATTATTTTGGGCACCTCCTGTGGAGGAAAATTTACTGTGTTCTTATAAAAGTTTTAGATGGAGTAGGCTCAGAGATTGGGGTCATGGACCAACCTCGTTTGAATTAAATTGGTGTGGATAATTTCTAAAGAAGTAATCAGATCTTTTGAATTTCCTTTGAAGTACTTTGTGGGTACTTAAAAATAAATCTTACTTTGACCTCCACTATTCTAATAGAAATTATGTGTGTGATGAGTGGTTTTTTGTGCAAGAAAGTGAAAAAATGTGCAAAATATCTTACCAAGTTAAGTGTAAGATTGTAGCATGTGGAATTCTTGTGGCCCTTACAAATCTTCTTACCTATCTTACTATGTTTCTTTGGTACATCCTTGCGGAATATTTAAAACCCTAGAGAACTAGAAATGTGGACATATGGGTCCTTACTTGATCCTTTAAACTCCCTAGAATGTGTTCTATACTAGAAAATGTTTTGAAAATATCCTAGGATTACAGACATGTGGGCATGTATGGGCCCTTACTTGATCTTTTAAACTTTCCTAGAGTGTTTTCTAGACTAAGAAATATTTTAGAAACTATCCTAAGATTTTAAACATGTGGGCATGTATGGGCCCTTACAAAGCTTTAATATAATTTTCAAAACTAAGAGGTACCCTAGGGGGGGTTTTGTCCTCTCCTAATGATTTTTTAAGGGAGATGAAATTTCCATTCAACCACCTTTTATGATTCCCAATATCACACTTGGGTGTGGGGGAAGAGCATACTTGAGGGTTAAAATTGATTTCTAGTCCCAAATTAGTTGATTTGTGTTTGAAAAAGAAATAACTTTAACTCAAAGTTTTAAATGCGAAATGAGCCATCCATGTGGCAACAAAGCAAAGGGAAGAATTATGATTATTTTTACCCCTATGTGCTTATGTTGGCTAACCTTCCTTGTAAGAAATGACTCTAAGTGAAGTATGATTTCTTTACAAAGTCTAGGAAATTAAATATGTAGGTAAGGGGTCGTCAAACCACTCATAAAACCCTTACAATTTTCCAAAAACTAAACTTGTGTGTGGGTTGTAGTTCTGTCAGTCATGTTAAGCATGCAAAATGTGCATAATTTATGGGTTTATGAATGATCTTATGTGCACTAGGTGCAGAGTGTGCAGAATGCTTGTTTGTGTGCCTCAAAAGTTGTTCACTTGCAGTCACACATCGAGAAAGAAATTTAAATATGGAATTCTCTTGCCTTGGCTCTTAATTCTGACTTTGGAAGACTCGATTAGGGTGGTTTTGGTACCTACATATCCAAACAATTAGAAATAAGTGATCTCAAGACTTAAATAGGGAGGATTTTGATTCGTAATCCCTAGTATGGTCGCCAATCTATTGTGTTGGTTTTGTCACTTGAGTGAGAAAAAACACCACACTTACTTTCTTAGTTGATTCAGTTAAACAAGACATAGGTTTGTGAGTTGATTAGATAACCAAACACACATGAAACAAAGAAATAAAAATAAAAACAAAAGGAAATAAATGTTAGAGAAGCTTACAAGAACTAGAACCATGAAAATGACAATCATATATCTACCAATGGATAAATATATTGATAGGCTATCACCGTAGAAAAAGGAAGGAACTTATGAATCCCCTCTTCCTCCTTGGGAGGGCTCTTGAGTTCCCTAATAGAGATATCTTCTCTTCATACAATGGTAAGTAAAAATGGTGAAGATATAAAATTCCAGTCCTCTCAAGAGGTGAGTGGAATGGCCCTTGCTATAGTGCTTGAATGATTCAAGGATAAAAGAGGATTGTCCTAGAATAATTCTTGCATCATAACAATACCTTGAAGTTCTTATTTTTTTAGCACACCCATGGAATATATTTATAGTTTCCATTCATGGAAATATGTAACTAGTTCATAATGTGAACAAGCGTCCTTTTAGGGCACTCCCTAGCCCTTGACCAACCTCCAATCTAGATTTCACTCAGATCTGAGTGTCAAATCATGTTGGAATTCAGACTGGAAGTGGTTGAGAGGCCGACAAGATTCATAAATGCACCATTTGTGGGAAGTGTGGGGTTTTTCTCGTATACAATCATGCATATTGTGCATTCTACACATAGTGTGTGCTTAGGGTTGTGTTATCCTGTGCATTATGTGCACAGTGCACATGCTTCCTTCGGTGAATTTGCGCACTTTGATTTATGAACCAAGTATATATTTTTGTACCTTTTGATGGATTTTGATGCTGTAGGTGTACTAATTGTTGTTGGAATTGATGTCTTTATTCAACCGTTGTTTGTAATGTTGTGGATGATTTTTCAGTGATAACAGGTGGATTCTAAGAAAAATGAAGCTATGAAGAATTGGCCTCGCTCTAAAACTCATAAAAATTTATGTGGTTTCCTAGGTTTAATTGGATATTATCACAAGTTCATTCATAAATATGGAAAACTTGTATCTCCCCTCACAACTCTCCTTAAATAGAATTCTTTCACTTCAACTCCAGTAGTTGACCAATCCTTGCAAGCCTTGAAAGAAGCTATGTGTACTACTCTTGTCTTGGAACTACTTGACTTCACCAAGACATTTTTTCTAGAAAGTGATGCATATAGGAGAGGCATTGGGGAATTCCTCATGCAAGATGGTCGACCTTTGGCTTTCACCAACAAACAATTGTTGGAGTAACATTTAGTCCAATTAATATATGAAAAAGAAACCTTGGCTATTTTTCATGCAATGGAACTTTAGCACCCTTATCTATTGAGGCAACATTTCCAAATTAAAATAGATAATAAAAGCCTCAATTATTTCCTAGAATAATGAATTTCATCCCTAGAGCAACAAAAATGGGTGAAAAAGTCATTTTCTTATGAAAGGAAAAGAAAATGTGGTAGTTGATACCTTTTCCCGACAATGTGAAGAATAGTCCCTCTTTTCCCTCTCATTCATTGTTGCAAATTATCTTCAGGTTGTTCGACAAGATTGGTGGAAAGACCCCAAACTTTCCATCCTAATCCAAAAACTGCAACAGGATCCTCAATATTCTTTAGGGTATTCTTGTCAGAATGAAGAGCTTATCTATAAAGGTCATATTTATTTAATCAAACAATCAACCCTTAAATCCATGGTGCTTTATGAGTTTCATACTTCACCTATAGATGGACATTCAGGTTTTTACAAAAACTATCAAAGTCTAAAATGTTCTTTTTTTCTAGGACGATATGAAATAGGACATTCACACCTTTGTGGCTGAATGTGATGCATGTCAACACAATAAGGGAGATACTATCAAAACTTGAAGAACACTCCAAGCACTTCCACTTCCACCTACTATTTGGATGAATACTTCTATGGATTTCATTGTTGGCTTACCTAAATCATCTAATAACTCAATCGTCATGGTGGTTGTGTATCATCTTTCCAAATATGCTCATTTTTGTGATCTTCAACACTCGTTCATAGCCTCAACAATGGATCAAGTTTTTATGGATAATATATTCAAACTCCATGGCATACCTCATTCTATTGTTTCTGATCATGATCGAACCTTTACCAACAAATTATTGCCATAATTATTCAAGATCCAAGGAACCTAATTGCATCTAAGCACCACCTATCATCCCCATACTGATGGCCAAATGGAAGCAGTCAACAATTTCTTAGAAACATATTAGAGGTGTTTTTCGCCAGACATACAAAATCAATGGGTTCAGTGGTTATCCCTAACTAAATGGTTGTAAAAAACCTCTTACCATACTACAACTCGCATGACACCCTTTGATGAAATCTACAGAAAAAGGTCATGATTGTTTATCCAATACATGGCAGGTGTCTCCAAGATTTAGGAGGTTGAACGAAATCTGATGATATGCATGACCATTCTACGTAATCTCAAAGAAAATTTGGCCATGGCTCAGAACTGCATGAATCAATAGACATATTATGGTCGTTCTGATCATTAATTTGTTGAAGGGGACTAGGTGTTTCTCTTTCTGCAATCGTACAAGAAAAATTCACTCAAATCCTATCACAGTCAGAAAATCACCCCCAAATTTTATGGTCCTTATACTATTCTAAAATGAATATTTCTAGTGGCCTACCAATTAGCCTTTCCTATCCACTCTAAGCTACAACATGTTTCATGTCTCATTCCTAAATAAAGTGATTGGAACTACGTGCAAGACGCAGAAAAGTATACCAGAGTTGGATGAAGAAGGTTCATTTTGTTGCAGCCACAAGCCATATTGGACCAATGCGAGCATCATCTTTGTTAGTGCACCATAAAGGATTTTTTAGTTCAATGTAAGGATACTCCACCAGAATACTCCACCTTAGATTCGACTACTATTATGTATCAATTTCCTCATTGTAACAACCCTCCTAGTTAAGGACAACTACTCTGACAACAGGTGCAATTTTTTTTTGTTTTAACCGTGTGTGCGCGTGTGTACAAGGAAATCAATCAACGCTTTCAACTTTGCGTCGCCACCCGACGATGACTAAGACGCAACCAATATGAATATAAAAAGATGACAAGGATGCGCGACAAGTAACTGCATGCATAAACGACGGTCACACGACGAGGTAGAACTGACTACCCGCCCGGCACAAGCAGACCAAGCACTCGAATTACAACCCAGTACGACACTAGTGAATCAAGGGACTACATTCTATAAGATTCTTAAGGTCAATCCAAAGCACAACCTTCGATCATAATTCATCAACAAGGTATCCTCTGAAGCAACATTCAAGGGGCCTTAATGTTGAAGTCTGAACATTCGACGGGTTTGCATTTAACAACATAATTAGTCATTAATTAAATCATAGAAATAATGAAATCGCTATAATTATCATTGGCGCAATAAAAGACAAGTAATCTATAATTAACGGAACCTCCTAAATCGTTTAACATGACCCTCGCAAAGTTACACTAGCATTCATTCCAAGATCTAACTTATGATTCGGTTAGACAAGAATTATGAGCCAATAATTGTCTCACCCAACGCGACGATTATAATTCCATAGTTAATGCACAAATCAAAATCCCTTTATTGCAAGTACATAAGTAACATTAACCTTACTAAAAGATCTAAAGGTATAATTGATGTAGTAACATTAACACATTGAATGTACAATGATCTAATGTATAATGATATCAGTGCATACCTGTATAAGGTAACATTAGTATTAACAATAACTAGGGGATCTAAATGATATAATTGTTGCAACGGGAAGGGTTCAATTTTGACAACAGAAATCAATACATCTTTATATAACCCCAATTCCCTACTCATAAATGTGATAAGCACATTAACATTAATGATAATTAATGGATCTAAATGATTTAGTAGTATAACTGGAGAAGTTAATTTTTTTTAACAGCAGGAAACCATGCAGCTTTGTATAACCACCATTAACTAAAAATCTAACTAGTACCGAGCCTTAACATCCAATTTTATTAAACGATATTTCTTTAAATTACAGTAATTCGTGTTATTGCATCTACCTTGCATTACTACTTAGATTAAAAATAAGTCAATTACCCATCTTAAAGCTTTTATAAAAAGGAACTAGTTATCAAGAAGTTTTCTTCTATCAATTTCCTTTGAAATGCAAAGGGACGAGCTGCCCTCAAAATTCTAACAACACCCTTCTAGAATTCCCGTGCATAAATAAAATATTCCTCTAAAGGTAACCTATCATTTCGAATCCTAAGGCGTAGATTTCCTTGGAACAGAACCACAGACTTGTCAGTGGGGATAGTGACGGGATTTCCAGAATATAAGCATGACACTCCTTCCAACACTAAGTTGGTGCCAAGTTTATCTACGTCCCAAAGACTAGAAAAAGGGTTTTTATGTGAGAAGGGTATGACCGTAACATCTGGAGCTGGGCAGTATGCTTCTGGAGACGGCTAGTGTGGGTTTAATCACAAGTGCGCTGTAGTATAATTCCAAGGCGTAGGTCTACTGCAGTAGATCGAGGTGAACGTATCTATGGTACACCAAAATTTGAAAAATGTGCCTCACACCTGCAGAGATAGCGCGCTGTCATAACTCGTCAAGTAACAAATAAAATGCCACTTATTAAAAATGACCAATTTAACAATACATCAAATGCCAATCTTCAAAAATAGCCAACTTATCAATAATCGAGCGCCACCATTCCAAAAATGACCATTTTAACAATAAAATAAAACGCCAATATTCAAAGTGACCAATTTAACCAGAATGACCAAATGCTGGAACTCAAATAACCAAGTCAACAATAATTAAAATGCCACTATCCAATATGACCTCCTTAACTATAATTAATAATGCCAATACTCAAGAACCATATTGTCAATAATTAACCAGCCGCTATTCCGATCACAGTTTTAACAATAATTAAAGAGCCAGTATTCCATTAACCCAATTAACAATAATTGCAAATGCCACTATTCAAATAACAGTCTTAACAATAATTAAAATGCCAGAATTTAATTAACCAAATTGACAATACTTACAGATGCCACTATTCAACCACAGTTTTAACAATAATTAAAATGCCAGTATTCAATTAACCAAACTGACAATGCGTAAAGATGTCGCTATTCAATAACAGATTTACAACAATTTAAAATGCCAGCATTCAATTAACCCAATTGACAATGCGTAAAGATGCCACGATTAATAACAGCTTTACAACAATTTACATGCCCGCCTTCAATTCACCCAATTGACAATACTTGGAAATGCCATTATTTAACAACGGCTTTAACAATAATTTAAAATGCCAGCATTCATGAGAAGAGACCCTTATGTTAAATGGCGGCCTAACCCCAGAAGATTGATCCGCATATTGAATCCTGAGATTTAAACGATAAAAATCCAGATTTAACGCGGGACGACATTGTTAACCTAAATCTGGAGACGGCCATTTAAAATCACGAACGAAATCGACCAGAATTCCATGATTTCAGTGGAGCAGCATTAATGGTACCTAATTTTAAAACAACAAGATAATTCGTGAAATTAAATAGCACCGCATTCGCCAGGATTGGGAGGTCAGATTGGTTGTGCCTGCGGTTGAGCGCTGGCAGCCTCGCCTCGTGGCTGGTGCATTCCGAGGTAAGCAATGGCGGGATGCCCGAAGGGGTGAGTCCTGAGGTAGACCAACGAAATCATTGGGCGAAGGAAAGGTAAGAAGTTGGATCAGGTCCCGAAATTGCAGAGCCAGGGAAGGGACGCCGAGCTCAGAGCTCGTCCCAACGTAGAGAACAAATCGAAACGACAACCAAGGACACGAATTTCTGGGTGGAGTTAAATGTAGCGTAGAGAATGGAATCATAGAGGTCAACAATGGATTCGCAGAAGGGAATACGAGTTCTGGGCAGAAAGTTCCCTGGGACATAAAGGTGTTTTCCCAAGCGAACTCCAGTAGCAGAACAAGAAGGGCGAAATTTAAAGTAGGCAAAGTGATAAGACGTCGGGATCACTGTGACGGATTAGTTGGGGAGAAACGAGTTGTTGGGAAAGCATATTAACTGAGAAAAAGCCGAGGCAAGGAAACAATCACTGGGCGAAGGCCCAAGCAGCTCGCAGATCGAGGGCACTAAATCATGGGAAATCTGAGCAAGAAGACGCAGAGAAAAGGAAACGCCAGGTCCTTTTCCCAGGTCACTGGGAAACAATGACCATAAGTGCCGTGAACAAAAGGGGAAAAACGCTTGCGGGTAAGACTCTCCAACACACTGAGCGCTACCCTAGCAACGCTGAGTAGATAAAACTATTGTGGAGAAAACAAGGGTCAATCGTTGGAACTAGACAACCAAATCGCTGGGTAGGTAATACGAGTGCTGAGTAAAAATGGGGGTTTGATCACTCATCAAATTCTAAGGAAAACGTGGTGAAATCAGCGGTAGATGTGGAAGAAAATCGTTGGAGAAATCGACCAGGGAAGGTGAAAACTTGAACTAGAAGCAACAAAATTAAATACCTTATTATCAAGGTGAGAAGTAGCGGTAAAAGTTTCATAGTCATGCCAAAATATATACAAAAACGACCAGATAAAAAGAAGAAACCCACCGAAAGGAAGGAGAAATTTCCATTATACATATAAGAACGCCCATCCCAGGAAAGGAGAAACCCACAGTGGAAAACGCCCAGTAAAAAGAATTTCAACCACTCTAACTATTACTTATCATAACTGAAATCATTCCTCAAATATAACCACAGAAACTACTAAACACACAGTAAGACAGAAACGCCCAGAGATTTCATACCTGTGTCCTTAACGCTTGCAGCAATTGCTTCTTGTGCTCCTGCAGCTCCTGCTCCTGCTTGCCGACCGCAAAGAACCCATCGGTACCTCCCAGCCAAATGCTAGGAGTACTCTTCTTCCCCCTCAGCCCCCCGAGCTGCAAAGGGGCCACACACAATCAGAGAGTAACTAGCTTCTCAGCTCGCCTCCAAGGCTGAGCTACCACTCAAGTCTACTGAGAATCCCCAACTCCTACGAGAAATCAGTCCAGTCTCTCTAGTCTCCAGCATAACAATCCCAATCTCCCCAAAAAAGGTCCTTTTCTTTCCCCCTCTCCCTTTCTTTTATCCAGACTCAAACCCTAATTCCCCTTTTCTTAGGTTTTTCCCCCCTTTTCCCCTTTTGATTTTCTTACTTTTCTTTTTAATTTATTTTGTTTATATTATTTTATTTTTCTTTTCAAAACACAAAGTGTATGTGCGCTCAATATTCATTTCCTTTTAAATTTTTACATGCTTAACTTTATTTGTTTACAATTGTTTATAATATAAATATACGTATATATATTTTCATTTTTCTATTTATAAGCATGCATTCATCTTTGTAGTTTATCATTATCCATCATTTAATTTACCATTAATATATATGTATATATAGGATAATGAGAGATTAAGGCGATGGCAAACCAGTACAGGGGAAAAATAGGATAATGAGAGATTAAGCCGATGGAAAACCAAGACAGGGGTAAAGTAAGTGTATTACATAAAACTAATAAAGAGGAATTATGGGGAGGGATGACGATTTAGTAATATGAAATACCCAAGTAAAAGGAAGATGGATACCAGAAGATCAAGGTGATGGAGGATAGTTTAACAAGTCGACATGGATAATGAGAGGATAATGGTTTGAGTTTTTAGTTTTTTTTTGAATTTCATTTGTTAAGGCCACACTAAATCGCTTCTGGTCTTAGGCTTAGGGTTTCAGATTCCCGAAGCTAGGTGACGCATTGATACCAAGGGAATTGCTTAAGGTTTTATTTAGGTGTCGATGACTTCTGTGAGCTAATTAGGCTGAATCCTTCCACCACCCTTGGCTCCGACGCGTCTCCTTCAGTCGCGACCACGCATGCCTAAGGGTGCCACTCACTGAATTTCTTTTGGCGACGTTCTTCGTGGATGCACCCACGCGGTCTAAGGGTGCCACTCAGCCGGACCGAAGCTCTTCTCAGGCGACAGTTCCTTCGTGATGCACCATCGTGTCTGCTGGTGCCAATTTCGTCAATTAGACTGATTTCAGGACCCTATAAATCCTTGAGTAAACACTCCGGCCAGTGAACTCAGAGGGAGACTAAGGATCTTAAGGAATAAGGTTCCTCGCTTCTATTAAGTGCCTCTTAGAATCATCGAGCCGATCACGCACCGGGCCCTCATGGTATCAGGTCCCTCAATCCAGGGTAATCGTTAACCTACGGGCCTGGAGCCATGGCGGGAGGCAGAGGTGGCGTGGCCGCTATCCACCCCTCAACCTCCCTCTAATCGTGGTAGGTGGCCCCTTTAATTCATAAGAAGTGTGAGTCGTCGGCAAGCTATCGCCACCGCATCATCAACAATCATGTCAAATGTCAACATCAAATCATCAATCAAATGAACATCATAATAAACATATCAACCTAAAAGCACACTCCCCGACTCCAACCTCGAGTCCAGGTTCTACTGATGCCTCAGCATCCTCAAGGTCAAAACCCCGCACACTCAATCAAATCTTGAGTCAATATCACCCTTGCCTACATAAAATAATAGTAACACATCATGTCATATGTCATTCACATCATAATCAAATATAATAGGTCTAACATCTGTGTCCTATCACTCTTATGAAAGCAAGTGTTGTCAAATAATAAGTGTTCTCAGTAACTGTAGCGGGATGTTACACTCATTTCATTCCTTGTGGAAAAGGATATTTTTCAAGGGGTGGAATTCTGATGGACCTAACCTCCCTAATCCCTCATCTAGGTAGAATAATATGTATTCCATGTAATAAAGGCCACATTAATAAATAAGGCCTAGTGAATAATGTGAATAGGTCTAATATAAGTTAGTCATTTTAATAGAAGCTTCCACTTCTAGAAATATATTCCTCTAGATTTTTATTTTGAATATAGATTTAATATAAAGAGTGTAAATTTGTTGAACCTTCACAAGATAGATCTAGCTGGGAATTGACATACACACCAGTAGAAAATAGAAGAAAAGAGAAATAGATAGAATAATGGAAGAATTCTCATTAACCAAATGGAATGAATGATAATTTAGACATGATATACTTTATATAACTAAACTAATGCACACCATAGGAGAAGGAAATGCACCATAGTGGTGGTATAGGAGTGATATGGACACACACCTGGGTAGTTATGGGAGTAAACTTCCACCTAGTCTAGTCTCTTGGGAAATTAAGGGAGTGAACAACCACTCCAGGGCCGAAACCACCTAGCTGAGTTAAATAGTCTATTAGTCTTCAGTTAACTGGTTGAAACATAGTGAAGTGAGGAGGAGATCAGGGAATCATGGGTAATGCGCTAGTATGGTGATGATCCCAAGGACAATGAGAATTAAATGGTGATAATCCCAATGTTTCATGATGATGATCCCAATGTTGCATCTAGACTCCACTCAACTGATCAAGATGAAGTGAAAAATGAAGAGAATATTCTCCCTAGAGGAATATTCTTCCTAAACTATAGGAGACTGAATAATGACTAATAAACATAGGAAAAATCTTAGGAAAAATAAATCCTAGGTGTGTGTGAAATAACTCCAACACCCCCCTTGAACATAACTATAGTGAAAATAAAGAATGGGTCTCAGAAATGAGGCCATGTTAGGTACCCAAATACAAAAAATACACTGAAATAAAGCGAGGAAAGAGGGAAAAACTCATGGGAAAACCCCCCTCAAAGTACAATGTATGTAAAAATAAGAACTGGCAATTGTTACACAACTGTCCTTCACTCCAATATGACTCAACAAAGAATGGAAATTCTGCTCAGTGAAGGTCTTGGTGAATATGTTTGCAGTCTACTCTACTGAAGGAAAGAACTAAAGGTCGATGATCCCCTGGTGTACTAAGTCCCGGATGTAGTGAATGTGGATATCGATGTGATTCATTCACTACCTCTAAAATGGATCTCTGTAGAACTTCAGAGTGCTCTGGTTGTCACACCATATGATGATCAACCAATGAAATTGAATGGCCAACTAAGTGAGAAAATGTTGTAGCCACATAGACTGAATGGTTATGTTAACTACCCCTCTATACTCTACCTCAACTGAATATAGAGAAATAGTATTCTGATTATTTCTCGACCAATATATAGGCTCGGAACCAATACTAAGTGAGTAACTAGATGTGGAATTGTGATCAATGTTATTGCCATCCCAGTCAAAATCAGTGAACCTGATGAGGTCCAATGTAGAGTTTGTTGCATAATGAATCCCAAAGGTGATGGTACCTTGTACGTATCAAAGGATACACTTTTCAACCTTCCAATGTATCTCATGTAGCTCCTTGATGAACCTAGAGACTTATCCAACTGCATAGGAGAGGTCTGGTCTAGAGTGTGTGAGATACAACAACCTCCCCATTAGTTGTCTATACAGTTTGTTGTCAACTAGTGGAGTGTCCCCACCATCCTCAAGTTTGACTCATGATAGGAAAGGAGTTGGGGCAGACTTGCAGTCTGTCATGTGAAATATCTCAAGGAGATCTCATGCATACTTGGCCTGAGACAGTTTGATGTTTGATGCATCCTAGTTGATCTCAAGTCCAAGGAAGAAATGTAGCATAACGATGCTCGTCATCAAGAACATTTCATGCAGAATGTTATTGACTGCAACAATCGTTGAAGTCAAGAAACCGATGATCAACAAATCATCAACATACAGAACTAGGAGTAGAAGTGAATCAATTTTCCTTAACATGTAAAGATTTAGGTCTAATTTACAACGTACAAAGTTCTATGACAATAGGAAGGATTCCATCTTGGCATACTATGCCCTTGGAGCCTTCTTGAGGCCATAAAGAGATTTCTTCAGTCGACAGACCAAAGATGAATCTTGCATAGGGATGCTCCATATAGATCTCCTCGGAGAGATCACCATGAATAAATTCATTATTCACTTACATCTGATGGACTTCCCATTCCTTGGTTTCCGCAATGGAAAGTGTCAAACGTATCGAATCCATCTTTGCTACTGAAGCGAAGGTCTCATCATAGTCAATGCCATGCATGTGCTGAAATACTTTGGCAACAATCATGGATTTGTATCTTCTAATCTGTCCATCCACTATGCTATGTGTCCTATAGACCCATTTGCACCTGAACATTTTCCTTTCTGAAGGAAGGGGAACCAGATCCCAAGTCTGGTTCTCGAGGAGGGAGTTGTACTCCTCCTGCATGGAGGATTCCCAAAATGGATTTCCAGCAGCCTTGCCATAAGACTATGGATATGAATACTGAACCAAGAAAATATGTCTGGTTGGCAATGGTTCAATGCAAGTGAGTGCAAGCGAAGGCTCCTAGAAATGATATTGAGTCCTCCTAGTATCAGTTGGATCACCAACAAGATCCCCTACATCCTAAAGAGTAGTATGGGTCCACTTGGGCCTCTACTCTGGATTTGCATCTGCATCTAGATGCACTAAATATGCATATGACTATACTCACTCTATATATGGATTATTTGAATCCTATGAATCAAAAATCTCATCTAAACAAGATTCGACATGTGCATGCTCGTCATCTCTGATAAGTGGAAGAACAAAAATGTTTGCATGTCGTTGTTGAGATATTTGCGAGACACTCTCATCGAATTGGACACTTCACTCAATGATGAGCCAGTCCAAGGAAAGATTAATAAGTCTATATCCCTTCACACCATCGAGGTATCCAACAAATATACACTCTGTGCTCTATGGATCAAGTGCCTTCCTCTTCTCAGAGGGAATCTTGGCCCATGCACTTGAACTGAAAATATGAAAGTGGGTCACTTCCGGTTTCAGGCTGCTCCAAGCCTCGTAATATTTTTTGTCCTTGACAGATCTATGGGGAGATCTATTTTGGATGTAGGTTGCACAATTAAGTGCTTCATCCCATAATCTCTATGGAAGTGACTTTGCATGTAGCATGCAAGATGCCATCTCTTTTAGAGTTCTATTTTTCCACTCAGCAAATTTGTTTTGCTATGGATTATAGGGAACCGTATGATGCAATTGAATCCCTTCCTTATGAAAAATATTCTAGATCTCATGGTTGACATACACTCCCCAATTATCAGTTTGGAGGATTTTGATTTTATTTCCTGACTGTGTCTCAACAAAGGATTTTAAATCTTTAAGGTGTTGAAAGACCTCTAATTTTTTCCTGAGAAAGAAAATCCATGTGCAGCATGAGAAATCATCAACAAAAATGAAAATGTACCTTGCTTTATTGATGGATGGATGCGGAAAAGGGCCCATGAGGTCATTATGGATCATATCTAAAAAAGAGGAATCTCTATGAGTCTTTCCTTTGTCGAATTTCTCTTGAGGGTGTTTTCCAAGAACACATCCCTCAAAAATTCCTTTAGATAAGTGGATGTCAGGTACACCATCAACCATTCCCTTCTTGCTAAGCTATTGCATATATCTGAAATTTAAATGCTCGAATCTTTTGTGCCATTTCCTACTGCATTCATCATCATGGGTAAGCATTAATGCAAAATCAGGTTCAATAAATTCAGAAAATGTGTAGAGTCTAGATTGATGATTTACCTCAGTGGTATAAACCATGGAATTGGTTTTCATGTCATAGATATCCACTGCAGCACATTCTCGAAGCTTCTGTTTGTGACTTCAATCCTTCTTTTTCCAGTCACCTCAACTAGAGAGTTGTCCCCCATCATAATATGAGGACCTTTGCATGCATCCAATGAAGAATATACCTGTTTTCTGGAAGCCATGTGATGTGATGCTCCTAAATCTATGATCCAAGCATAGGTAGAGTATTTTATGGAAATCAAAGCATGGCTAGAATTTCCTTTCTTGGGATTTTGATCTTCTGGCTTCTTCTTCTTGGATCCCTTGGGGATGCGATCTACAAGGTTTTTTTGCTGAAGTATTTGGGTCATTAGATTTATATTTTTCTTCATACATGTGGATTTTGGATGGAATCCTTTATGGCAGTAATACCATTTCTCCCCTTTTCTTCCCTTTCCACCTTTGGATCTGAAGGCATCATTGAAGGGTTTTGAGTACCCTTCCTTATTTGGATTTGCATGTTATTTACTTTTGTATTATTGTTTATATTTCTAATATTGATGAGCATTTCCATCTTACACACTAAGTGCATGCACCTTTGGGCCATTGATTTTTCCCATTTTTATAGGCTTTCTCTGCTCTTGTTTAAGAGACTCGATAAAGTCCTCAAGAGAGGGAATCTTCAAGGTAGATCCAGATTAAAATATAACTAAATAAAATGTGGATACAAACATTGAGTATTATGGACAAATATTGGAGATAATGGTGAGAGCCATTGTTTCTCCTCCTTAGATTTATCAACCCCTCAAGCCTTGAGTTGAGACAACAAATCCTTATATTTGGTAAAGAAATCTTGGAGATCGTCGAAGATTTTTGGATCCAGTGTGAGAAATTCCACGTCGAACATGTGTCCCTTCATCTCATCCCATTTTCCAAAAATCCCTTCCATGGTTGTCCAGGATTCATTGGGAGTTTTACAAGAGGATATGTGAAAGAGGGGTTTAGGAGAAATGAGACTGCAAATTGTTCTGAATGCTTCATCCATTCGATTTAGATACTTGGATTTTTCTATGGATGATGTTGGTTTTGCCTCTGTATTCATGGTTAACCTATACAATACTTTGCTTATAAGATGCATTATTACCTTCTCCTTCCATGCAAAGAAGTTGTAAGGTGTAAGAATGCATTCTTTTGGAAATTCCATTTTTTTGTTGTCTTCAATCTTTAGTACCTGCAAAAATAATTTGGTGTGTCTTTTCCCTAGCAATCCATCAGCTCTAATACCATGTAAATGTGTTGAAATTGCATAGAATAGATATAGATGGGAATTGACATACACAGTTGCAAAGAAAATAGAAGAAAAGAGAAACAAGAGAGAAAGAAAGGAAGAATTCTCATTAACCAAATGAATGAATGATACTTTACACATGATATAATTTGTATAACTCAACCAATGCACATTGGAGGATAATCCAATGAACCATAGTAGTGGTATAGAGTAATATGGACATACAACAATAGTTACATGAGTAAACTAACACCTAGTCTAGTCTCTCGGGTAGTTACGAGAGTGAACTGCCACCTAAATGAGTTAACTAGTCTATCAATGTTTAGTTAACTGGTTGAAATAGAGTGAAGTGAGGAGGAGATCAGGTAATCATGGGTAATGCACTATTATTGTGATGATCCCAAGGAAAATGTGCATTAGTTGGTGATGATCCCAATGCTTCATGGTGAAAATCCTAATGTAGCATCTAGACTCCACTCAACTGATCAAACTGATGTGAACATTGAAGAGAATATTCTCCCAAGAGGAATATTCTTCCTAAAATATAGGATACTGAATAATGACTAATAAATATAGGAAAAACCTTAGGAAAAATAAATCCTAGGTGTGTGTGAAGTAACTCCAACAAAAACGAGTAGAGTTCATGAGAAAGTTTTTTCTTGATAATTATTGTAACAAAGCGCTACTCTGATGGAGGTTTCCCCCTCGAATAGGCAAGTGAACATTTCTTTCTATCAATAAAGGTAACATCTTTGGTGTTTCGATTGCCTACATTTTATTGTTCCACTAGTATTTTATTCATTATTTATATTTTCTTCCTTTTATAATTGATATGGTACCTAACATCAATATTATGGACTTTCCATGAACAATTTATGGTTCCTTCATATGCAATCATTACTTTAAACTCTGGTGCTAGAAATACAAATCAATTAGGATTTTTTTCCAATTTATAATTGATGAATTTAAGGATACTACAAGAATCAATCAACGTTATTACCTTTTTATTTTGTATATATCCTTCTATCTTGAGGTTTTTTTAAGTATTGATGTTGGCCAATGCATGACATATATCATTGGAGTAGTCTCTTCTAGATCTTGATGTTGTGATGGTTCCAATTCTTGATATTCTTCTTGTTCACAATCTATGTAGAATAATTTCCTTTTTCCATATTTATTTCCCTTACTATATAGGTTTCCACCTTGTTAGTTTAGGAGATGAAAAATGGTTATATCTATAGTTGATAGTGACCACTCTTCTAATATCCATATTTTTATTTTCAACTTTCCTTGCTAGACTAAAAGCATCTTCTATGGATTTAGGTTATAGGATATGCACCTCATGTTGGATTCTCTCCCTTAAAGTGCCCATAAAGAAACCCAAGAAATTATCCTCTGATATGTTCTTTAAACTACGACTTAGTTTTTGCAATTGTTGAATGTGTTTTGTGATTAGACCTCTTTATCGAATATTTATCAATTGACTAAAAAATGTATTGTTATTAATATCCCCATAATGTGCTTTAAATTAATCCAGAAAATGGACCAAAAGACAATAGAATCCTTTTTTCATTCACAAATCCATTGATATCAGACAAATCGATTATTTTCTAAATACAAGGATGCAATAGTTACCTTTTTTAAGGTTATCACTTGGTGTAGATCAAATAATTAATCCATTTGAAATATCCATGTTATATAACATTCTCCATCAAAATTCCTCATATCAATGTTGGGAATTAAGTATTTCATTAGTGCCGCATTTAAGCGTCGATGATGTGGATCTAAAGAGGATAAATCATTCATGATTTTGTGACTCAATATTTATTTCCTCCACAACATAGTCTAATTGTTCTATGTTTTGGCCCTTTCTCGATGACATTTTCTGTTTAATTTTTCCTGAAATCCGATAATAAATTATTGGATTTGCATATTTGAGTTGTCAATTATGTATAATTCAAGTTCCTCGGGGGTTTTTCAGCACAATGAATCCATTTCTACATTCAAAAATTCAATTTAAACAACAAAACATTGTGATTTCATGTATATTTATGTCGTTGGATTCTGACAAAAGGGACAAAACGTAGAACAATTAGACTACGGCTTTCCTCCACATTGTCATGATTTACCTGTGTATTCATATATATTTTAGGGAGTCTCTCATATAGGATGACATACATTGAATTCTTCAAATCTTCCATCTTTTCATGCATCTTCTTTTCTAATAGGTCCATGTGGTGAAAATTTTATTTTGTTTCTTCTTAAGTCATGGTTGAGATTTTTGGAGGTTTTTTTCATGAAGTAAAGTTTAGAGAACCCTTTAAATCCATGTGAAAAAATAATAATAATCCTATTTTTCCTCTATCACAAATTTTGAATCACCAAAAATATATCTTCCGAACAGAAGTTTTACCAGTTGTAAGTTATGTAGCTTCCAAACCCTATCTTGGAGAATGTATGGATGGATTGCCTTTTTCCTGATATATATCTAAAATTTGAGCTCTTCCGAGTCTAAAATTTTGACATGTATTACTCTTATATGACTTCTTAAACTCCTAAAAATTTCAGACACTGAAACTTCATTGAACAAAAGTTATAGAAAAATTTACAAAATGGCTTGTTTAAGACTAATTTGAGAACTAGTCAAAAACCCTAACTTCCCCAAGATATATCTCATAAATTATAATTCATCGAAATATGAAACATTTTCCACTTTTAATACTCTATGTCTCCTTAGGAATCTGAAAATTTTAGATTTTGAAACTTCACTGAAAAAATTATAGAGAAAATTCCAAGATGACTATTTTAAAACTGATTTTAGGATTAGTCCCAAACCCTATATTCCATAGAATATATCTTTAAATGTATAGATAAATAGACATTCAATTTTGACCACATGTACCTGTATGTTTCTCCTCGGTATCCAAAAAAATTCACTATCTAAACCACTCAAAAATGTAGTTATAGAGAAAATTCTTATTCGACAACACATGTATTCCAATAGAGGACATACACCTTTAGTAACCACTCACACAACCGGATCAAAGATCAAAACACTAATTTTTTTACATGGTAAAACCCATGTAGGGAACATCCACGACCCCAACCAACATCACCACTTGGAGAAATTTATTAATGCAAAATAAAATATTATAGAGAGATTTACAAGACAGTTTCTCATAATCTATCATCGTAAAATGACCCTCCATGCTATTTAAATAGAGGGCATGGACCAATCACATTTTAAGCCATGGATAAATGTAATCATTAATATCAAGGACAGTATGAGCCATTAGATCACACAATGTTGGAAACTTAACGTGACTTTTGGATTACCTAACTACAAATGCATACTAATGCATACTAAGTAACACACTAAGAAACACACTTTAACCTAATGACACATTAGACCAAGTTGATATTAACTCAATCCTAAGTGTATAGATATACTAACATACCACCTTAAGAACAACTTGGGATAATATTGAAGGATTTACAAAGGAGAAAAAATAGGAGAAGTAAGGAGGCATTAGAGCTTTTCCCCCATTAATGACAACTTCCTTAACTCCTAACATATATCAATGTTTGGAAAAATTCACTTTTGTAAGAGACTTTGTGAAAATGTCTACAACTTGATATTCTGTAGGAAAGAAGATCACTTTAATAACTCAATAAATGAGTTTTTTTATGAATTGCATGTGTAGCTCAATGTGTTTGTTGAGCTGACGTTGAATTGTGTGTTTGGAAATCTTAATGGCACTTTGATTCTCGCAACAATGGGTGGTCAGATGCTGGCGCTTGAAGCTGAAATATAAAAGTATCTGCCAAATCCACATTAATTCTTGACTTGCATTAATTTTTTCTCAGTATTATGCTTATGCTAAAGAAAGAGTAATAATTTTTTGTTTCGTATATCCCCAAGTGATAGGTCTAGAACCAAGGATGAAAACATAACCTGCGGTAAAATTCTGATCGTCAGGGTCATTGGCACAATATTGTTGGAAATTGTGTTGTCATTGATGTCAAAGGTAGACATGACTGTGACAATCATGGATGTCATTGATGTCACAAGTAAGGGGAGACTTATTATTTTCAATGATAGGGGGAGACTATGAATGTCTCTTGAAATTGATAAAATTTTGTCATTGAGGTTAAAGAAGCATACAAAGGAAGTCAACCAGACAAAGAAAGTAGAGAATTCCCTTCTATTATGATGAGCCTCTGTGTGTGAAAGATGACTATGTGATGTTAAATTTTTGCAAGTGTTCTTTTTTTAGCCTGAAGACGAAGTGACTCTATGAAAAAAAAATGGATTCAATTTTGGCTACATAGGTTTAAAAAAGAATTGTGATTGGACATGATCGAGGAGAAACAAGAAATCCAAGGGCACAAAGGAATCCTTGGCATATATTAAGTTTGGAAAAGGAGGTTTCAGGTCTAGTAAACAAGATTCAAGAAAGCATACATAAGTGACTTATCCCACATGAATAAGGAGAATTGACTTTGATGGGTTTATATTGCAAAATAAACATTACATTGGTTTATTGAAAACATATGAGGTATGGAACCCCGCAAAATTCATTAAATGTTATGTTGGGGGGGCCATAATACCATATCGATGAGATTTTGAAAAATTGACTAAGTATCAATACAAATGTGGATTTCCGCGAGGAGGTGGAGATTCAAGAGTATGTGAATAAATAATGAAATGAGCATGAACCCACAGTCTTGTAGCCCACATTCGAATCTCGAAAATTGACAAAGTATAAAGACATGTTGGATTTAATGAAGTATGGAGAAGAAGTATCATAATTTCTTGCAAAGTGAGGTGAATTATAATAAATTGTTTAAGTATGAGGAATATGTTGAATGAACAGGGTCATGGATATAAACAAGTGAATCGGGAAAATTCCTTAGACCCATGGTTAAATGTTAAGAAAATATTCTAGGCATGGGTGAAAAATAAGTGTGGCAAAACACGAAGGTGTATTTTGGAGGCTGCATAATTTTAAATGAAAGTTCCTTAGACCCATGGTGAAATGTTTGAATAGTTTCTAAGCATGGGTGAAAAATAAGGGTGACAGAACACATGTATTTTGGAGGCCAAGAAGTATGTATAGAATAAATGGTAAAGTAAACCATCAAGCTGACAAATCGATGGTTGAGATTGAATCAGAGTCCAAATTAGATGATTGGTGAATGTCAGGATCATGTCGAGCATTCTGGTGGCCAATGATAGCATATATACCATTGAAATTTAATCCAAGGACTAATCGAATGACTGTTGTGTGTTGTGGTTGCATGATGTGTTTTCGTAGACAAAAAATAGATCAATGTTGGAAAATTGGTTTGGAAAGTTGGTTTTCATCGATGTCAACCATTGGAGAGTGATATGGAGATTGATGTCAACACTTAGAGATTTATGTCAACCCTTAGAGAAGTATAGAAGCTCCATAGACATAGACGTGATTGTTGGACTGTTCGTTGTCATTGATGTCAACCCTTCGAGAGTGATCTTGGAGATTGATGTCAACCCTTGGAAAAGTGTATAAGCTCCAAATATGTGGATGAGATCGTTGGAAAGTTGGTTATGGGACCCACAGGTGATTTAGGAATAATGAAATTAAGGGAAATGTTAATGCAGGAAAGACTCTCATAGATGAATAATACTCCTTGTGTGATCTAGGTGGATATCAATGGCCACCCACCTTTTCCAACTGTCTCAAAACAAGTTTTTGGAAATTTTGGTAATTTACTATTTTTAGCAATTTTTTGGGTTCTGAAACTTCCGGAGCCATTTGAGGCCCTAAACGGTGTTTTTTGGGAAAAAGGGGAGCAACATGGAAATTCCTTCGATATTTCCCCCAAAATAAATCTCCTCGACGTTACCTTTTCAAAGGTCCATTATGCGCCTAAAACAGAGATCGTATGCAAAAGTTACGACCTTGGGAAGTTGATGTACTAACTTACCCAAATGGGGCCCACACGACTTTTGGCGCTTCATCTCCTAGGGGTAGGTTTTTGGATGTCTAGGGATTTTGGCATTCCTATTTATTGTAAAAATGCCTTTAGAGCCTCATTGTAATCATATACTTGCGAATGAGTGCAGCCATCACATCTCTTCTCAAAGATAAGCTGCCACCATTCTAGCAAGCTTGTTTTCCGCTGCATTTTACAGTTTCAACTTATTTCCTTATTGAATAGAAAACTAGTTTTATTGTATATTCATTATTTTGTTTTAAGAACATGTTAATAATCTATAGTCATTTCATTTTTCTCATAAAATCTGGATCAGTGGTATCAGAGCGGCCTGCTCCTTGTCGTATTAATGCATGTCCCCAATGAGGTCAGAGTACAAAGAGTTGGGTCACAAGCTTGTTTCTCTTGAGGAAAAAATCTCTCACATGCCCAAGCGATCTCTCTTGGAAAGAGAAAAGAAATATGATGGGATAGGATATCCTTTCGAAATGTTTCTTGAGGAATCCCTCACGCAAAAGAGGAATGAGATGATGGATAGTGTCACGCAAATCCTTCGACTACTACCAACAGGAGACACATCTTCTTCGAGCGGAGGCCCTGCCCCCTTCAAGGTAGAAATAAACTTCGATATTCCTATATTTGAAGGTGAGATAGACGAATATGTTGTAGACAAGTGGTTGAATCTACTAGAAGGGCATTGTTTTGTCCATAACTTTTCGAATAGAGAAAAGATTACTTTTGTTCTCCTCAAAGCCATTCCCCATGTCAAAGATTGGTGGGAAACTTTTTGTGAGCAAAAGGAAATAGAGGAACCCTCATTATTTATAGTCATGACCACCTGGGAATCCTTCAAGGATGTTATTAAGGAAAATACTACCCTTTCATAAGTTATGACAACTTGTATACCAAATGGACCACACTGCAGCAAGAAAGAGACCAAGCAGTGTCAAATTTCACAAATATCTTCCATACCTTGCACACCAAGCTGGGTATAAAATATTCGAAGTGACATATGGTACTCAAGTATCATAGTGCTCTTCATAGAAACATCCAGACCAAAATGGAATTTTTGGACATCTCATCCTTGGGCGCGGCCTTCCGATATGCCGTCAAAATTGAGAAGAAGCTCAAACAAAAGACACGACAATTTGGGCCTAGGAACCCCTCACAAAAAAATCTAGGAAAGGGTTGCCCCAACCGACAAAGAAAAGGACAGATAAATGATGGCCAATAATAGGAAAACCATTCCAAGCTACAAGAAAAGAAGGACATATGAAAGATAAAGAAAGACACCAGGAAGTGGTGCGACTTCCATAAGAGCCCTTGGAATAACATTTTCGACTACCTCTCAAAGAAGTCGTTGGTGGCTGAAGTGAAATCCTTTGAATCAGATGTGGGTTCTGACTTTGAGTCGGAACCAGAAAGGGGAAGACAGATCATTGATGCAGAACCTAGTGCCATCGTTTCTATCACCAAGCTCCAACTTGGTGAACCAGACAAGCCAGAAGAAGGAGAGTGCCTCTTCCATTCATAGATGTGGGTAAAAGGCACCCTGTTGCACTTTATCATTGATAGAGGTAGCCAAAAGAACCTCATCTCAGCAGAGGTCATCAAGCGGCTGGCCCTGCCGATAATGCCGCATCCACAACCCTACACCATTGTATGGCTCCGCCAAGGAAGCGATCTCTGTGTCAGCGACAGTGTCGACTTTTTTACGACATCAAGCCCTTGAAATACGAGGTATTGTGTGATGTTGCTCCTCTCAAGTTTTTGATGTTCTTTTGGGCCAACCTTATTTATGGAAACGTCATGATGTATATAAGTCTAGGCCTCATAGTGTTATTATTACTTTGAACAGGAAATTGTATAGGATAATCGAGGCAGTCCCACCTAGTTTTATTTTCTTGATCCCTGTTAAGCAATGTAGGAAGGTCATCTTTCAGACTGGTAAGTTTGTCTTCTTCATGATTCGCTCTCAGAATGAGTGAAATATCACAGCCACATCAAGGGTCTTTGTGGCCAACCTCTCCACACAGTAGAAGCAAGTAGATAAGTTTGTGGAAAAATACTTGGATATCTTCTCCTCACCTATTGGGGTACCTCTGCACTTCCAGGTCAAGCACCCCATCAATATGACCCCTGGTGCACCGCTGCCCAATGGCCGAGTATATTGTCTCTCTCTATTAGAGAATGAGGAGATCAAGTGACAGATCCAATAACTGCTCCACAAGGGGCACATCCATCCCATACCATCACCTTGCGGGAGCCCATTCGCGTTGGTACATAAGAAAGATGGAACCTGGCGACTCTGCATTGATTACTGGGATCTGAATAAAATCACAGTCAGAAACTGATACCCGGTTCCTTGAATCGATGACCTCCTTGATCAACTCACGAGGGCCAAATACTTTAGTAAGATTGATCTAAATTCTGGCTACCACCATGTCTTGATAGAATAGATAGATGTATGGAAGACTCCCTTCAAGTCAAAGGAAGGCCTTTCCGCATGGTTGGTCATGCCCTTTAGTTTGAAAAATGCTCCAACCACTTTCTTGAGGATGATGGACGATATCCTATGACCATTCACCAATAATTTTGTAGTGGTGTATCTGGATAACATTCGCATTTACAATAAGACTTGGGTCGAACACTTCCAGCATATTCAACAGGTTCTGCACACCCTGCAGCAACACAATCTATACGCCAACTTGAAAAATTTCTCCTTCAGCATGGAAAGGGTTCATTACCTTGTCTACATCATTGATTAGCATGGTATACATGTGGATCCATCCAAGATCTAAGTCATCCATGACTGACCAACCCCTAACACACTCATTGAGCTTCATATATTCTTGGGCCTTGCCAATTTTTACCACAGGTTCATGTTGGGATTCTCCCATATTGCATGGGTCCTCAGCCAAATAACCAGGGGTGGTGGTAAAGAGAAATTTACATGGGGCCAGTCCCAGCAACATGCGTTCAATGATTTGAAGCAATGCTTGTGCTCAACCCCAATACTTTCACTACCATACCTACAACAACCCTTTGAGATCAAGACAAATTCTTCAGAGTATGCCGTGGGCTTCATTCTCACTCAGCATGACCACCCCGTGGCCTATCATAGTTAGACACTATTAGATGTTGTCCGTAAGTACCCTACTTATGAAAAATAAATGTAATCCATTGTGAAAGCATGTCGCTAGTGTACATTCTTGGGAAGGATACAATCATCCACACTAATCATAAGCCACTGCAATTCATGTAGACACAAGGAAAATTGTAGAATGGCTACCATCAAAAGTGGTCCACATACTTGCAACAATTCCACCTCAACATCAAGTATAAAATAGGAAGCACAAATCATGTCGTTGATTGCCTCAACAGACCACCAGTCACAACACTCACCACAATGCTAGAATATTGCAGCCATGAGACCTCTGGATGGCGCCAACTCTAGGAGACAGACCCGGACTTCACCACCACCTACCAAATGTTGGGTGAAAATGTAGTTTTCGATAATTTCCATCTTCAAGATGGGTTGTTGTGTCATCTGGGCCATATCTGTGTTGCATCAAGTGAGCGAGTGAAGATGATCTAGGAAGCCCACTATAGTCGGGTGACAAAACACTTCGGCATCGAAAATATAGTGGTGATTCTACAGAAACATTTCTACTAGCCAAAACTTCAAGAGGAGGTCTACAAGTATATAGGGTCTTGCACTACCTACGTTATTTCCAAACTAACCACTAAGAAATGGGGCCTATACACCCCTCTTCCTACTCTTGATAGGCCATGGCAATTCATATCAATGGACTACATGTCGGGCCTCCCATCCACAAAGCGGGGAAATGACTATGATTTTGTGGTTGTTGATCATTTTTCTAAGATGGCGATTCTGGTTTCCTGCAAGAAGAGAATCACAACAAAGGCCACTACCAATCTCTTCTTTGAATGAGTCTGGGTACATTTTCGAATCCCACAAACTGTTTCAAATCAGTATAGTCGATTTCTCCACACATTCTGGTCGAGTCTCTAGTCACTGCTAGACACCAAGCTCACCAAACCCATGTCCTTCCACCCCGAGACAGATGGCCAAACTGAGGTCGTAAATTGAATGATTGTGCATATTCTTCAAATGTATAGTTCCAAGAACCCTCGCACATGGGATGATATCCTTCCCTATGTCCAACTTAGTTTCAACTAAGCCCTGCATAGCTCAACCAGCCAAAACCCCTTTCAGGTGGGGTTGGGGATCCAACCATTGGGTCCCATAGATGTTGCACTTCCCCTTGCGTTCACCTCAACCAACTCATCTCCTACTCCAATTGAAGTTGAAAAATCCACCCAGTTCATTGAGCGGATCCAACGAATTTTCCAACGGGTTCAGGATATCCTACCAAAGTCTAATGACAAGTACAAGCAGCACCATGATCAACATTGGGTCCCACATAAGTTTGAGGTGGGCGACAAAGTTTGGCTGCACTTGTAGAAATAACACATTACATGACCCCATCGAAATCTTTGCCCACTCCATTATGGGAAGTACACCATCACCAAGGCCATGGGTGATAATTATTTTGAGCTCAACATTCCTCATTTCCTTGGCCTCCACCCAGTGTTCAACGTGGATCTCCTTAACCCTTATTTCCCACCATTATTGGACACCTCAGAAGTAGCAGAACAACTAACGCCAACATATCTCAACCCTGACTGCATAAAATAGTCATCCAGTGATCATATTGTGGAAACATAGATAAAGGGCACTCGACATCAAAGGATCTAGCTTTATCAAGTCATAAAAGCAGGAAGCTCCTGCACCAAGGCAAGTGGCTGACTTGGGGCCAAATTCAACAGAAATTTCCTCATATGATGGGGGAACTCAATGCAATGGAGACCATTGCTTCCTAAGGAGGGAGGATTGATACAGGTGGATACCGATGGCCACCCACCTTTTCCAACTGGCTCAAAACAATTTTTTGGCAATTTTGGTAATTTATTATTTTTGGCAGTTTTTCGGGTCCTGAAACTTCCAGAGCCATTTTGAGGCCCTAAACGACATTTTTTGGGAAAATGGGGAGAAACATGAAAGATTCTTTGATGTTTCCCCCAAAATGAATCTCCTCGATGATACCTTTCCAATAGGCTATCATGCACCTAAAACGAAGATCGTATGCAAAAGTTACGACCCCAGGAAGTTGATGTACTAACTTACCTAAACGAGGCCCACATGACTTTTGGTGCTTCATGTCCAAGGTTAGGTTTTTGGATGTCTAGTGTTTTTGGCATTTCTGTTTATTTTAAAAAGGCCTTCAGAGCCTCATTGTAATCATGTTCTTGTGAATGAGCACAACTGTCACATCTCTTCTCAGAGATAAGCCACCACCATTCCGGCAAGGTCATTTTCCACTGCATTTTACAGTTTTAGTTTATTTCCTTCTTGAATAGAAAACCAGTTTTACTGTATCTCTGTTATTTTGTGTTAAGCACCTATTAATAATATGTATTCATTTTTTTCTGCTGATAAAATATGGATCATCGTGTCATTTACAATGATATGTGGAATGTCACATGATTCCTCACGGTTAGGGAGATATCACCTTGCAAATTTGGAAGCCCCAAAGAGTGGAAAATAAGCCCCTAGTTGGTTATAAGTCTTGGTAAAAGGGACAAAGTTGTTTTAATAAGAAAAACATAGAATACCAAAAATAATTAAAGGACTTAGCTAGCACAAGTATAAATACACCTCGAGGAGTCATTCATAAGTACACTCACACACTTACTCATTTCTTATCTATGTTTTCATCTAATGATGTTTTGATAAGTTTGAAGCATCATTTTCTGAGGTAGAAAAGGAGGGTCGATGGTGAAAATATCAAAGTTTCAAAAAAACCCTAGTTTCTAAGGTGTACGCGAGCTACACTAGAGAAAGGTGATTGCATTCACGCATGAGATGCAGTGGAGGAAAGTGCATACATATGCGGGCTGTAGTATATGAAGTAGCGTACATGTGAAAATGTCATGAAAACTTGAATAGATGTTGGTGCCAAGTCCCTAAATCTTTAAATCAAGTTCCCAAGTCAACATTCTACAGGTTCAGGTCAGCTACAAAAGTTCTGGTATGGTTACATGTTTCTCTTGACACTTAGATTTTCTTATGATATGGTGAATTCTTGAAGCATTCTTGATATGGTTGGTCTTATACTTGGATATGGTATATGTGGTTGGTTGGATGAGGGAGAAACACTCTTATGTATGGTACTATTTTGATATGTTTGAGGGATATCTATCTTGTATCATGATGTATGCATGAGGGACATGCATAGGTTGTTGAAGATGCTTCATTGATGACATGGTATAGATCTCCATATGGTTGATGATATGGAATATGGTATGGATATAGGTTGGTCAATGACAGGTTGCATACAATGACATGTTATAGGTTGATATGATAGAGGCAACGAAGGTATGAAGGGTCAGAAGTTTTGGATTTCTAGAAAACTAGAAAACCTAGTTTTTTGAGGTTGTACGCAGGCTGCAAGAGGACAGGTCATGTACATACTTAGGATACAAGAAGACGGGTCGTGTACATACACAAGTTTTAGGAGGACAGGTTGTGTATCTATAGAAAATATTTGAATATTGTTGGTACATTTGGACAAATTGTTTTCTATCTACAAGATGGATCTTGTACCTGAGGGTTGGAATCCTCACATGTCAGTTGGTGATTAGATCTACAAGATGGGTCTTGTATTTGAGAATTGGTACTCTCTTGGAGTTGGTTCTCTTTTCAGTTGGTCCTGATAAACCCCTAGATATTGTAATCTTCATGTAACAACATAATACAAAATTTTGCACATATATATGGTTTTCATTGTGTTCATTATGATGATAGGTCATATTTCTCTATTATTGATGAATGTTGTTCATATATGCAAGTAACTAATTTTGAATGAATAATAATGTTTCAAGAGGTTTCTAAATAAAGGAAGAAAGATTTGTAAAAAGACCCACACACTAATTCACCCCCCTCTTAGTGTGTGGTTGGGTGTGTCCAACAATTCGAGGTATCAAAGAAGGCCTTCACCATAAACCTTACAATCTTGAAGAAGATCCATGGACACACAATGGATGAAAATGCAATGTCCTCTCTCTGGAGACAGTTCCCTTGCTTTGATGGGATAATTACTAAGCATGGAGAATAAAAATGAAAATTGTTGAGTCAAAAGAGTGAATGTTTGGGATACAATTGTTGCATTTGGATGGGTTCCTTTGAAGAAACAATCCAAATTTGCAGTAAAAAGGGAAGAAAAGAATAACAACATAGTGGAATTCAAGACCCTCTTCAATGGACTCTCATTTTTTTGTCAAAGCAAGAATAGTAAATTGTACCTCTTCCAAGTACCTATGGTTGAAGCTAGATAAGGCATATCAAGACAAAATACAAGACACTGAAGACAATACCATTAAGGATGTGAAGAAAATCAATGAATGTAAAGACCCTCCAAAATCTTATGATTGCAATAATTCTAAATATAATGATGTTTTAGTGTGGTTGGTGTGTCCAACAATTGGTATCAAAGAAGGCCTTCACCATAAACCTTACAATCTTGAAGAAGATCCATGGACACACAAATGGATGAAAATGCAATGTCCTCTACAGACAAAGTTCCCTTCTTTGATGAGATAATTACTCAGCATGGAGAATAAAAATGAAAGGGTATTTGAAGTCAAAAGGAGTAGGTGTTTGGGATACAATTGTTGTTGGATCAGTTCCTTCGAAGAAACAATCCAAATTTGCAGTAAAAAGGGAAGAAAAGAATAACAACATAGTGGAATTCAAGACCCTCTTCAATGGACTCTCATTTTTTGTCAAAGCAAGAATAGTAAATTGTACCTCTTCCAAGTACCTATGGTTGAAGCTAGAGAAGGCATATCAAGAAAAAATACAAGACATAAAAGACAATCCCATCAAGGTCGTGAAGAAAATAATTGAAGGTAAAGACCCTCCAAAATCTTATGATTGCAATAATTCTAAATATAATGATGTTGAATGTTCTCTTGCAAATAAAGATGAATATCTAGCTACAATAGAATAAGTTTTTTAGAATCATATAACAATTATCTTATATATGAAGATGAAGATTTTTTGAAGCTTAAAGATAAAATTATAGATGGTTTAGAAGAAGTTAGAAAGGAAACAAAATATGATTCAGATGCTTTTGAGGATCTTGAAAGAATCACTAAGGAAGCTCTAGAAAAGTACCAAAGGCATACCATGGCACTAAAACAAATGTTGAAGATACAAGAAGAAGAGACCAAGAGACTAAATACTTATTTAATTAGTCAAGCAGAAGAAAAGAAGAAGGTAGATGATGAGCTTAGAAAAATCCTTGAATATCTTAAATAAACAAGAGAAATCAATGTCAATCTAAGGACCCAAATTGAAGAAGCCAAAAGGATATAGGAACTATTGAATAATCAAGTAAATGAAAAGGAAGAATCATTTCATAAGCTGGAAGCAGAAGTTTTTGATGTCATAAGGAAAGATAAGAAGTCGAACGCTCATATCAATTTCATGAACAAATCAATAATCTTGGATGAAATATTGGATAATCAAGGATTGCCAAATGATGAATCAGGTCTTGGTTACAACAAAGAAGTTGCACAGTATGAAGTTTTCACATATAAGATGTGTGATGTAGGTCCTTAATTTTCAAAGGGTTAAATCCAAGCTTCATATCAAGCACCTGCACAAAGAAAGGAAATCTTCAGAATATGAGAAGAGGGAAGACAGCAGGAAGCCAATCCTACACCTCAAAGAAAATTCAGAAGAGAGATATCTTCAAGGTTGACACAAAAGCATAGGTATGAAAATGTTTTCAATGGTCATTGTTTATCATGTAATGAATATGGTCACAAAGATATCTATTTCATACATTATGAACTGAAATATGTTAGAAGATTCAATAACATTTTAATATGTTGGAGACGTAATCTTGTTGGACACATTGTTTCACATTGTCACACCATGAAAAGTTATAGTTGTAGTTGGTTTGGCCACAAATCTCATGATTGTTGGAATTAAAGAAGACATTCAATGAGGAATGATTCATATAATATGGAAATAATAGCATGGAAGAAAGACAATTTTGAAAGGATGGAATCTCAAATAACAAGTACTGAGAAGATAGGACACTCGCAGAAGTGGATAAAGAAGACTGAACAACTAGACATGAATGAAGGCATAACGAATGGCTTCCATGAGCCAAGCCTAGTGTAAGGAATTTTATGAGGCATATGTGGGTTCCTATGGGAACATTCATGTACATACGAGAGATGTCTGAGGAAAATTTGTGTACATATGAGAGATGTCTTAGGTAAGGTCGCATACCTGAGGTAAAGCATTGAGAAAGGGGTGTACATATGAGTTGCAACATGGTTTGATGGTACAACATAGTTTATACAGGGTCTTAGATGGTATACTTCAGGTTTTCATGAATACATCTATGTCATTTATGCATTTTTTTTATTATTTTATATTGGATGGTATGGCACATGCTTAAGGCATGTATTGGACGCCATTGATGGTGAATAATTGAGGTGATATTGTTACATGCTTGAGACACATTCTTGGTACTTGGTATATGGTTGTTATGGTTCATTATTAGAGGAACATCTTTGTGATATTGGCATATACTAATTCCTATCTTATGGTACATGGAATGATTGAGAGTGATACGGTATATGGTTGAGACACTTGTTCATGGTACACGTACAGATTGATGCATGGTTGATGCATTTGATAGGTTGGTACTTAATTGAAACACACATATTGTGATGGTATGTGGTTATCTTGGTGCATGCTTGGTAGAGGCATGTGTTGGTGATGTTCAACATATGGTTTGAGATATGTTCTTGGTAATCTTGGAATGAGTTACATGCCGATGAGAGTGGATCTGGTTTCATGGATGAGACAATAACATGTTGGAAAGATTGATGTGATAGTGGAAGTGACAATGATGTGACAATAGAAATTAAAAATCAATATAACATATTGATGGACCATTGTATGATGCATGGAAAGGTCCAAGGATCATGAAAGGAATGGAGTATCATGGTATTCTTGATGCAGTATGTTTGAAGCGGTTGATCAATGTTCTAGTAGAGAAACAACATTCATATTAGAAGAGTATTACAATGGTATCGTATTGTTCATAGTTATTACACGAAATCTTACAGAGAAGAGATGGGGAGACATACCCATAGCAGGATTTATTATTTTTCCCATGATTGTTTATAGAGGTATGATTCCAAAAGGACATATGATAGAGATGATCATAGAGGGAGCATTGGTATCCATGTCCTCAACATTGCATTAGAGTGATATCCTTTTTCAAAGGGAGAGATATTATTTAGATGAAGGGAGAGAGAGTAATCATAGAATATCAAATGCATAAATATAGGGGGATCATCCCCAAGGAGATTTCAATCAGGGGGAGAAGCCCCAAACAGATCTACCATTTTTCATTGATGTCAAAGGGGGAGAGATAGAAAAATTTATGAGGAGCGATGATCACAGAAGGAGCATGCGTGTTTTCATGTCTAAGTGTTTCCATCCATGTTGTTTTTTCCATCAATGCCAAAGGGGAAGATTTTTGGATAGTTGGTTTGGACAATTGTTTGTCATCGATGTCAACCCTTAGAGAGTGATCTTAGAGATTGATGTCAACCCTTAGAGATTTATGTCAAACCTTGGAGAAGTATAGAAGCCCTAGATATGTGGATGAGATCATTGGAAAGTTGGTTTTCATTGATGTCAACCCTTGGAGAGTGATCTTGGAGATTGATTTCCAACCTTAGATATTGATTTCAATCCTTGGAGAAGTCTAGAAGCCCCATAAATGTGGACGATATTTTTGGACAATTGGTTATATGACCCTAATTTTATTTAGGAATAATGACATGAAGGACAATGTGAATGTAGGAAAGACCCTCATAGATGGATAAAACGTGTCATGCCATTTCCGGTGATATGTGGAACACCATGTGGTTCCTCACGATTAGGGAGATATGGCCTTACAAAGTTGGAAGCCCCGACAAGTGGAAAGGAATCCCTTATTTAGTTATAAGTCTTGGTCAAAGGGGTAAAGTTGTTGTAACAAGAAAACCCTAGAATCCCTAAGAGAAGGAAAGGAGTTAGCTATCACAAGTATAAATATACCTCAAGGAGTCATTCATAAGTAAACTCACACACTTACTCATTTTTTATCTATGTTGTGATATAGTGATCTTTTGTTGAGTTTGAAGCATCATTTTCTGAGGTAGCAAAGGAGGGTCGATGAAAAAAATATCGAAGTTTAAGAAAAACCCTATTTTCTGAAGTGTACGGAGGTTGCAGTGGAGGAAGGTGTGTACGTGTGTGGTCTGCAATGGAGAAAAGTGCATACATACGTGAGATTTATAAGAGGAAGTACCGTACATGTGAAAAGGTCATGAAAACATAAGTAGATGTTGGTTCTGGGTCCCTAGACTCTGAAAGCAATCTCTCAAGTAAACATTCTATAGGTTCAGGTCAAATACAGAGGTTACGGTATGGTTACATTTTTTTTTATGCTTAGATTTTCTTATGATATGGTGACTTCTTGAAGAATTTTTGATATGGTTGTTATTGTACTTAGATATGGTATATTCTAGCTGGTTGGTTGATGGAGAAACACACTTATGCATGGTACATTTATGATATGGTTGAGGGATACCTATGTTGTATCATGATTCATGCATGAGGGAAATGCATAGGTTGTTGGAGATGATTCATTTATGACATCGTATAGATATTCATATAGTTGATGATATGGTATATGGAACAGATACAGGTTGGCTAGTGACAGGTTCTAGGTTGATGTGAAAGAGGCAATGAAGGTTTGAAGGGCCGAAAGTTTTAGAGTCCCAGAAAACTAGAAACCCTAGTTTTCTAAGGTTGTACATAGGTTGGAAGAGGACAGGTCATGTACATATGCAAGATACAATAATACAAGTTGTGTCATACGCAGGCTTTAGGAGGATAGATCGTGTATATGTAGAAAATATTTTAACATTGTTGGTATAGTTGGACATATTGTTTTTTGTCTACCAGTTGGGTCTTGTACCTAAGGGTTGGAATCCTCACATCTCAGTTGGTGCTGAGATATTCAAGTTGGGTCTTGTATTTTAGAGTTCTTACTCTCTTGGAGTTGGTGCTCTTTTCAATTGGTGTTGATAAACCCCTGGAGATTGTAATATTCATGTAACAACATAATAAAAAATCTTACACATATATCTGGTCTTCATTGTTGATTAATTTGGTTGGTTTTCATTGATGTAAACCCTTGATGCAAGTTTGGTAGCTCCAACAGTATGGTTAAGGGACTAATATTGTTTGATGTATAATGGTATGAAGTTTAGTATATTTGAAGGTAAGACTATTCTATATGGATAGTACATGTCATGACATTTTTGATGATATGTAGAATGTCACATAACTCCTCATGATTATATATTTATCACCTTTTGAAGTTGGAGAACCCTCATGAGTTATCTAGAAGGTCAAAGAAGTCAAATTATTCTAGAAGCTCCTAGAAGAAGTTGAGTAGTCAAGTGGGTGAAACTATGAGTTAATCATGGTTTAAGTTGTTGCAATAAGAAAATAATTAAAAATAAATTACTTGCAACTAGAAGTGGAGAGTTTACTATTTTTTGATAAAGTGGTTATAAGTGCAAAAGTGGTTACAAGTGGGTTAGCCCTAAAAGATGGAAATTGGGTTAAGTTGGTTAGAAGGTAACCCCTTGCGAAGCTACATGGAAGTATAAATAAGAGAGAAAGGCTATCCTATTTGCACCTAATGATAATATTGAATATATATGATTGTGTAAGGTTTATTGCATGTAATCGTTGATACATATGAAGTTGCACAAGTCTGAGGTAGCACGAAGGGTTGAGAACAAAAGTTTTGAAATTGCAGAAAATACTAAAAAAAACCCTAGATTTTTAGGTGTACAAGGGATGCAAAGGAGAAGGGTGCATACATACATGGGCTATAAGTGTAACAGGGAACGTATTGTTTGGAAAATCCATGAATACTTTTGAATATAAAGATGTCAGGTCTCTAGAATCTAAAAGCAAGGTCCCAGGAAGGTCTGCAGTGATAATATATAACATATCTATCTACAGGTTCAAAAGGTATGTCTTATTTCTATGTGTATATGGATTTGTTTGTCTACATGAGAAATGGTTATGGGGGTTTGAGGATTTTCCCTAATGAGGCTATTGGTTGTACGAAAATTACTGTATAAGATATATCTATAGAAATACATTGCTGGTATATTTGATATCTATCATTGGTACATCTTGTTAGTGTTGAGGCACATCTTTTATTTCTTGGCATATGGTTATGGGTTTTTGTGGTACATGGTTGATATCTTGTAGATATGAAGTGGTTGGGAAGTTTTTAATGTAGTGTGAGGTTGTATATTGGTGAGGGTTTGATGTCTAGTGCATGCGAGGGTTAATACACTTGTTCATTATTATACACACATGTATGGAACATGGAAAGAGATATATAGATGCACTTGGTTAAGGGATATGTATGAGGATGTATGAATAGGGAACAACTATAGTTTTGACACAATATCAGGTTGCAGGTTGATGTGACAGAGGAGGAAACGGGTCAGATCTTTTTAGGAAGGTGAAAACCCTAGTTTTTAGAAGGCGTACGCAAGATGTAGTATAGACATGCCATGTGCATACACATGTTGCATTATAGACTGGTAGCATACATACATGATTTGCAACACATAAAGGTTGCGTACATGTTAGTTTTTGGTTGGTACAAGAAGGTTACTAGTACATCATGATCACAGGATATTGGTACAGGTTAGTTACATGTTGTTGGAACATATTAGTACATGTTTATGGTGGTATATCTCATAGTGATAGTGTGGAAGTGGTTTCATCATTTCAATTATATTTCAGGGTAGAAGGATGGGGCAAGGATAGGTGTTTGTAGCCACCTTCCATTTGTAGTAGGAGAACGTAGGGGGTTGTAGCCTCCTTCTAGTTGTAGCCATAGAATTAGGGAGTTAGAGATTCCCTCAAGTTGTAGCCTGTAAATATAGGGGGTCATAGCCTCCTTCTAGTTCTATCTGGAGAACAAAGGAAGTTTTTTCTTCCAATGAATGTAATTCTTAAATATATATAAGAAAAAACATTCTTTGGTTTGATCCTGAATTCAGTTTCCACATAAAAATGTTGGTGTACTGTGTATGTGTATGATTGTTCATTTTTCATGGTTTATTTACTCTGCACTTATTGAATGATAATGGTATATTGATCATAAATATAAATAACACTTACATAATGTGGTTAAAAGGATTACAAAGATCTATTACTTATGCACCCCCCCCCCCTCATTAATTCAACAATTGGTATCATAGAAGGTTTGTTCAGAAACCGTCTTAACCACTAGAAGGTATATCATGGAGAGGAACAACATGTACACAAATTGAATACCACAATTTGATGGACACAACTATGCATTTTCTAGCAGAAGGATGAAAACATATGTACAAGCACATGGATTTGAGGTTTGGCAATCAGTTGTAGATGGATATAAAGAACCCGTCATTCCTCCAACAAATGAAAATGGAAGGAAACTCAGTCTAAATATTTCAAAATAAAAAAAAATTCTTTTGAATGGTCTTGTTGATTTGGTATATGGAAAAGTTATACATTGTATCTCTGCAAAGGAGATTTGGGACAAACTTCAGAATGTTTATGAAGGATATGAAAAAGTCAATGTAGAAAATCTTCAAACTTACAAAGCTCAATTCGAACAACTGAAGATGAAGGAATATGAGAATATTGCATCTTACTTCTTCCAATTTGATGACATAGTGAATGCAATTTGAGGATTGGGATAAGAATTGGATGAATCTACAATTGTTTAAAAGGTACTAATATATATTCCAATGAGATTTGATCCTAATATTTAAACACTAGAATAAAGAACAGATTTGGATTCTATAAGCATTGATGAACTACATGAAATTTTCACAGTCTATGAAATGAGAAATATAAAGGATAATCCAGTTACAAAAGAAGAAGCATTCAAAGCATCGAATAATTCAAAGAAAAAGGGAAAGCAAAAGGAAAAAGAAGATAGTAGTAGCAGTGATATCTCAGAAGATGATGAAGGAGTAGTGAACTTTGTCACAAGATTGAAAAAGGGAACCAACAATAGATATAGAGGTAAGTTTCCATTGATTTGTTTTGATTGTGATGGTATTGGTCATTTTGCTAACAAATGTCCTCATAAGAAAAAAGAAAAGAAATGAATAAGATTATTCAAATAGAAAAAAAATATACAAAGGAAAAAGAACCAAAAAGAGAGTCTTCAAGGAAAGTTTATGCACCAAAGAAGACATCTCCTCATCAGATGAAGATGAAGTTAGTGAAAGTGAGAAAAAAATATTTATATTCATGGAAGTAGAAGACTCAGATAAATAAGACACCAAAGAAGAATATGAAGAGGAATAAGTTGACTACACAGAAGAATTTTTGAGTGCAATAGATGTTATAAAAGGGGAAAATAAGAAAAAAAATTCACTATAGGCGAAACTAAAAAGAAAAAGAGGAAACACAAAATTCTGACTGTGAAGAACTAGAGCATATGATCTCTAATTTAAAAATTCAAGTTGAAGAAGAAAAAATAATTGAAGAAGAACTCAAAGAGAATTTGGAAGAAAAAGACAGGATCATTGGAAATTTGGAAGTAGAGATTGTCACATTGAGAAAAAACCTTCAACATAAAAACATGCAGAATATCTCTAAGGTTTTGGATAACATTATCAATAGTTAGAGGCCACATCATGACAAGTCCGAGCTAGGATACAATCAGAAAGAAAGAGGCTCAAGCTAAAAAAATAAAGATCAAGAAATAAAATCAAGAAGCTATGTAGAGACAATTAGAGAATCTCCTAAGAAGTAAGAAAACACGAGGTTTCATCACAGAGAGGTTCCACCACCCATAAGATTCAGATTCAAGAATCTGCAACAGTCAAAATGAAAAGGATTTCAAGAAGAATATGGGTTCAGAAGAATAACACCTTTCATAATATATTCAACTCCCAGGTATCAAGCTATATTCTTTGGTTTATGTTATTCATGTAATAATTTTGGACAGAAAGATGTAAATTACATAGATAATAGAAAACAAAGAAACAACTATGAAATTCATGCACAAAATGGTGATCCAAGAAGATCTAGTTAAACGTAGAGAAGAAGCTCCAACAAGTTTGAATATTTGAGCATTGAAGTGGAATGATACACGTGCAACAACTTTGGACACATGGCCAAAGATTGTATAATGATAGTTCCTCCTAGATAATCACAAAAAAATAACAAAAATCACAGACATGAACCTCAACAAACTATATGGATAAGAAAGAAGAATTAGTATAACAATGAAGAATGCACACTTTCTCTACAAGATAAACACAAGAAGCATGTTTGGTATGTTGACAATGGTTTCTCAAAGCACATGAAAGGTGATGAGGACATGTTTCTAACATTGAGAAAGGAAAGAGATGAATCAATCTCCTTTGGAAATGATGAATCAACTAGAATAATTGGAAAGGGAACAATCAAAATTGGAAACAAGGATACCAAAGAAGAAAATGTTCTACTAGTGGAATATATGAAACATAATATTCTAAGTGTAAGTCAAATGTCTAACCAAGGTCACAAACTCAGGTTCGATTCACAAAAGTGTGACATAATAAAAACAGGTCCAGGAAAATTGGTTGTAACAATTTTAATAACTTCAAGCAACATATATGTATTAAGTGAAATTGGAAATGATTTTTTTTTTTTTAGGAAAGGAAGATGAGCCTTGGCTAACGAATAGAATAATGGGTCATATAAAATTTGATAACCTTGTCAAATTCATAAAATAAGAATCATTCAAATAAATTCCACAGATCACGAAGCCAACAAACACATTATGCAAGCATTGTGAACAAGGAAAGAAAACAAAAATCAGGTTCAAATCAAAGGAATACTCCACAATAAGACCACTGGAAATTGTGCATATTTATGTAGCTAGACCAACTAGAACAAAGAGATTAAAAGGTCAGAAATATTTTATGTTATTAGTTGATGATTATACAAGGATGATTGTGGTATGATTTCTCAGGAAGAAATTAGAATCATTTGAAAACTTCAAGGTATACAAGGAAATGGTTGAAAATTAAATGGATTCAAAAATCAAATGTCTGAGATCTGAGAATGGAGGAGAGTTTACTTCAAAGGAATTTATGGATTTTTGTATTAAGCATGGAATAAAAATGAAACTCTTCTTTTCTAGGACACCTCAACAAAATGGAGTTGTTGAAAGGAAGAACAGGATGGTACAGGAAATGACTCAAACAATGTTAATGGATTCTAAGTCGATAGATATCTTAAATCATGCATGCTCCAAGAACATTAAAGTGTATCATATGGACGTTAAATCATAATTTATGAATGGGGAACTAGAAGTAGAAGTCTACATTGAGAAACCAAAAGGATTTCAGTTGTCTGATAATGATGATTATGTGTGCAGTTTGAAGAAGGTGTTGTATGGTCTAAAACAGTACCCCAAAGCATGGTATTGTAGACTGGACATATAACTACAACAACAAGGGTTCAAAAAAGGAAATGCAGACATCAAACTATACATCAAGGTAACTCAGGATAATATTTTATTAATTGAAGTTTATGTTGATGATATTATTTTTGGAAGTGATGATGACAGGTTGAGCCATAAATTTGCAAAGGATATGCAAAATGAATTTGAAATGTCATTACTTGGATAAATATCCTTATTTATGGGTATTCAAATATGTCAAAGAAACCAAGACATTTTTATTTATCAAACAAAGTATATCATAAAAATGATAAATAGGTTCAGAATGGAAGATTGCAAAACAATTGCAAGTTAAGAAAAGATGATGATTCAAATTCTATAGATCAAAGGAAGTACAGGTAAATGATTGAAAGCTTACTCTATGTGACAACATCCAAACTATATGTAATGCAGGAAATTGGACAAGTGGCACGATTTCAAGCAGCACCAAAGGAATCACATGTTCTAGCAATAAAGAGGATATTCAAATATCTGAAGGGTACATAATATTTTGGATTATGGTATCCAAAAGGAAAGGATATATNATATGTAATGCAGGAAATTGGACAAGTGGCACGATTTCAAGCAGCACCAAAGGAATCACATGTTCTAGCAATAAAGAGGATATTCAAATATCTGAAGGGTACATAATATTTTGGATTATGGTATCCAAAAGGAAAGGATATATCACTTATTTCCTACAAAGATGCAGATTGGGAAGGTTTCATTTATGACCAAAGAAGTACAAGTGGAGCAGTGTTCTACTTGGGTGAGTGTTTGTTATCTTGGATAAGAAATAAAAAATCATCAGTATCATTATCTACATCCGAAGTAGAGTATATTGTAGCAACAACATGTTGTACAAAGGTTCTATGGATGGAACAAACTCTGAAATATATACAGTTTGAGTATGATGAGCCCATTCCAATATATTGTGGTAATATAAGCACCATTAGTATCTCAAAGAATCTAGTGATGCACTCCAAGATGAAGCACATTCCAATCAAGTATCACTTTCTATGGGAACATGTAGAAGAGAAGAACATAAAAGTTGAATATGTGAGAAAAAAAGAACAGGTTGTAGATATCTTTACAAAACCGCTTCCAAGGGAAGCCTTTGAGTATCTTCGACAGAGACTCAGAGTAATTTCTACTCCAAAATGAATGATTTTGAATGCTTATATTATATGTCTTAGATTTACATGAGGAAGCACCATAAAGAGGATAGTTCAGTTTAGGGGAGCAGTTTCAGGAAGAGTTCAGTTAGGGGGGGCATCGACAAGGAAAATTCAATTAGGGAAGCAACCCCGACGAGAAGTTACATTTTCCATTGATGTCAAAGGGGGAGAGATTCATCATATACATGATAGAGAGCTAGATTCTTGGAGAGAGAAAAAAAGGCATGTTTCCAAGGGAAGTGATGGTCACAGAGGGAGCATGAGCAATATGACTTTAGTGTTTCGTTAGAGTGTTTCCCTCAATTTCAAAGGGGGATATTGTTGATTAATTGGATTGGTTTTCATTGATGTCAACCCTTGAGGTAATTCTAGTATAAAATTTTGGTAGCTCAAATAGTATGGTTAAGGGAATTAATCATGTTTGATGTATAATGGTATGAAGTTTAGTATATTTGTAGGTAAGACTATTGTATATGGATAGTACATGTCATGCCATTTCCGATGATATGTGGAACATCACATAATTCCTCACAGTTAGAGTGTTATGGCCTTGTGAAATTGGAGAACCCTCATGAGTTATCTAGAAGGTCAAAGAAGTAAAATTATTGTAGAAGATCCTAGAAGAAGTTGACTAGTCAAGTGGCTGAAACGAGGAGTTAATCATGGGTTAAGTTGTTTCAATAATAAAATAATTAAAAATAAATTAGTTGCAACTAGAAGTGGAGATTTTACCATTTGTGGATAAAGTGGTTATAAGTGGACAAGTGGTTACAAGTGGGCTAGACCTAAAAGAACGAAATTGGGTTAAGTTGGTTAGAAGGTAACCCCTTGAGGAAGCTACATGGAAGTATAAATAAGATATCAAGGCTCTCCTATTTTCACCTATTGAGCACATTGAATATCTATTATTTTATAAGGTTTATTGTAGGTACTCATTGATACATTTGAAGTTGCGCAAGTCTGAGGTAACATGAATGCTTGACGACAAATTTTTTTTAATTGCATAAAATTCTTAAGAAACCTACTTTTTTAGGTGTACACGGGTTGCAGTGAAGAAGGTCACATACATACAGGGGTTGGTAGTATAATAGGGAACTTACAATTGGGAAAATCCATGAAAAATTGAGGAGTTAAAGATGCCAGGTATCTAGAATTTGAAAACAAGCTCCCAGGAAGGTCTACAGTGATTAGGTACAAAAGATCTATATACAGGTTCAAAAGGTATGTCTTATTTCTACATGTAGTTGGATTTTGTTTTCTACATGAGAAATGGTTATGGGGGTTTGAGGATTTTCCCTAGAGAGGCTATTGGTTATATGAAACTTACTGTATAATCTAGATCTATAGAAATACAATGCAAGTATATTTGATATCTATCATTGGTACATCTTGTTAGTGTTGAGGAACATCTTATATTTCTTGGCATATGGTTACGGGTTTTTTAGGTACATGGTTGAGAGCTTGTAGTTGTGAAGTGGTTGAGAGGTTTTTGATATAGTGTGAGGTCGTATATCAGTGAGGGTTTGATGTATATTCCATGTGAGGGTTAATAAACTTGTTCATGATTATATACACATGTATGGCACATGACTAGAGATATATAGATGCACTTGGTTAATGTATATATATGAGGATGTATGCATAGGGGACAACTATAGTTTGGACACAGTTTCAGGTTGCAGGTTGAAGGGATAGAGGTACCAAAGGGTCATAGTATTTCATGAAGGTGAAACCCCTAGTTTTTAGAAGGTGTACGTAGGATATAGTATAGACAGGTCGCGTACATATGCAGGTTGTAGTACATACATGTCACGTACATACGTGAGCTATAGCACACACATGTCATGTACCTATTAGGCTTTTGTTGGTACATGAAGGCTATTATTACAGGTTGATCATGGGCTATTGGTATAGGTTGGTTACATGTTGTTGGCACATATTGGTATATGTTTACAATTGTATATATCATAGAGACAGTGTGGTATTGGTTTCATCATTTAAAATATATTTCAGGGCGGTAGGATGGGGAAAGGATATGTAGTTTTAGGCACCTTTTAGTTGTAGCCAGAGAACATAGGAGGTTGTATCCTCCTTTTGGTTGTAGCCAGAGAATTGGGGAGTCGGAGCTTCCCTCTGGTTGTATCCTGGAAATATAGGGGGTCAGAGCCTCCTTCCATTTGTATCTAGAGAACAAAGGAAGTTAGTCCTTCCAATGAATGTAATTCTTAAAGACATATAAGAAAAATCATTTCGTGGTTTTCTCTCGCATTGGGTTTCCATGTAAAAATACTGGTGTACTATGTATGCATATGATTGTTCATTGTTCATGTTTTATTTACTCTTCACTTATTGAATGATAATGGTATATTGATCATAAATACAAATAACACTTACATATTGTGGTTAAAAGAATTAAAAGTATTAATTATTGATTCACCCTCCCTCTTAGAAATTAAACATTCATTGTGTTCATTAAGATGATAGTTCATAGTTCTCTATTATTGATGAATGTTGTTGATATATACAAGTATCTAATTGTGAATGAATAATAATGTTTGAAATGGTTTCTAACTAAAGGAATAAAGAGTTGTAAAAAGAGCCACACACATTGATTCAACCCCCCCTCTCAGTTTGATCGGTGTGTCCAACAATCAAAGATCAAGATTAAATACAAAGAGGAATAGAACGATGACTAAGTGTTAAGGTTTTGTTGGATGTTTTTTTATCTAGAAAAAATATCAAAATCCATTATCAATTCAAGGGACTAGATCCAATGGTTTCTTAGCAGAGATGTCTGTGTTGTGACAAAAAAAATGGAAGACATTTGGGACCAATTTTGAATGATTTATAAATTCCAACGTATAAGGAAGATCCAAGAGATCTAGAGACAACATCATGAGAAATATTCTTTGGATATGTCAATGAAACCTTGTGTGTATTATCTGTATAAATAATGATGCTCAAATCCAAGTAAAAAAACAATTAGTAAGATTAGGTCCTGTGAAGAGAATCGTTGAGGTTCTAAGGTCTAAGTATGCCAGAGAATGAAAGTAAGATAGCATAATCGTCTAAGGGTGGCCTGGAGGTGAAAGATATAAGGAGCCTATGAAAAAAAGCATATTTTGAACTGAAGGAATATGTTGTGATGACAGATATAGAGAAACTATTTTATGCAAGTGAAGGCTTGACGGAAAGAGAACATTTGACATTATTGAAATATTGAGGAGATTGGTTTGTCTAGTAGGTTGCTAAGTTGGCTCTCATCTAAGGGGATTGGCATCTCCTGTAGGTTGGTGTCTCAAAATATTATAGCTGTAGGTTGGTTCATACAATAAGTGTTGATTTGGTTCTCAGCTAAAGGGATTGGTGTCTCTTGCAGGTTGGTTCCTGCAAACATTGTAACACTAGGTTGGTGCCTAGATGATTTTATAAAAGAATTGTGTTGTGGTTTTCTCCTATTTGAGTTTCCATGTTAAATCACTATGTACTATGGAGTGTATGGTTGTGTATTTATCATTAATGATTATAGTTGGTAAAATATCACATTGATAAATATTGAAATAAAAGAAAAAGAAGTATTATACGGATTCACCCCCCCCCTTTTAGTATAAGTAAGTGTGCCAACAATTAGCATCAGAGAGGATTCCTTCATAAATTGTCTAACCACTAGAAGGTGAAACCCTACAACAAAAATGGATAAATAAGAAGGATTTTCCACAAACAAACCTCCATTATTTGATAGATCAAATTATGTTTTCTAGAGAGTAAGAATGAAAACCTATTTAATGGTACTTGGGTTTAACATTTGGAGTGCAATTGAGTAGTTACAGAACCCCAACAACTCCACCTATAGATACAATAAGAAAGAGGCTCGATGACAATAATTCGAAGGACAAGAATGCAATTCTATGTGGTATGGAAAAATTTGTATTTGACAAATTCATGAATGAAAAATAAAAATCGTTAGAGGATAATTTGAGACCCTCAAGATGAATGAAGAGGAGAGTATTGCATCCTATTTTCTTCATGTGGATGAGATTCTCAACAATATTAGATCATTGGGTAAAGATATTGAAGAAACCATCATTGTGCAAAAATTTCTTAGATCACTTCCCTCAAGATTTCATCCCAAGAGATATGCCATTGAAGAATAAAAGGAGCTAGACAAGCTCACAACGGATGAGTTACAAAAAATACTCACTTCATATTAAATGAGGATAGAACAAGATAAGACAACAAATATATCAAGGAAGGATGTATCCTTTAAGGCATCAAAGAAGATAAAGAAATAAGAATACAAGACAAGTGACATCTCAGATAGTGAACCAGATGCAGAAGAAGGTACATTTGTTAGAAAGGCCAAGAGGGTGATAGGAAAATGCAAATGTAATCTTCTCTTCAAATGATTTAATTTTGGAGTCAGACACTTTTCTACTAAATTTCCTAATTTAAATAATGGAAATAGTAGTGCAAAAGAATATTCTAGTTTAAAAATGTACTAGACGGGTAAGCCTGAAAAGGGGAGAAAGTTCTATAGACAAAAGAAGAATCTATATACCAATGAAGACAATAACTCATCCGATGATAGTGACAGTGAAACATAATAAATTCTCTTTGTGGGTTTAGAAACATAGACTAATATCCTAGAAAATGGAAATGCAAACTCAACAGAAGAAAAGAATCCTGAGATTGATGCAGAATTAGATCTTGAAGGAGAGCTCATATGTTCTCTAAATGAAATAGAGAAACCGAGGAACAAGAAATGGCTACAAAAGGAGTATTTGAATAAGTACAAAAAATAAATTCTCAGTATAGAATAAAGTTATGATGAAACTGAAAAAATCATCATCATGTTAAAAAATCAAGTAGAAGAGGCAAAGAGAATTGAAAAAATCTCAAGATCCCAGCTAAAAGAAAAAAAAGATATATGCACCATTCTAGAATTTGAAATATTTTATCTAATAAAGGAGTTGGAAATATCACATACCAACATGAAATTTGAAAGGAGCTATGCAACCTTGAATGAAATCCTAAACTGTCAAAGATCACCATTTGACAAGATTGGTCTTGGTTACAGTGAAAATAAGGAAGTTGCTAATGAAGAATCCTCAATATCTTCAAAATAATCAAGTTAACAAAGGAACATGAGTTATGTTGATATAATCAAAATATCTATCAAGGTTGAAGACAAAAAAATAGAATAACATTATGTTCCATAGAAGATAAATCTTCCTCACAAGGACATAATCAAGAAGACTCTCCTATCATTATTGAATCCAAAATCAAGTACCAAAATTATTTCTTTGGATATTGTTATTATTGTAATGGATTTGGTCATAAAGTAATAGATTGTAGAACAAATGTAAGAGGTAGTTACATGCGGAACAATATTAGAGATACCCATGGTTTTTCAAGGATAAATTACAACTCATTTTCCCCTTTGTTGAGATACAACATCATATGTTATAACTGCAATAATTATGGGCATATAGAAAATTTTTGCAAAAGTAATTTCAGAGAAAATTAGAAAGTGGAAGCCCCAACAATCATGGAAATAAATTAAGAACAAAGAGAACAAAATAAAGATAAATCCTTTTTCATTCAAGAATTTTTTTTTGCAAAAAATAATAAGGATAAGTGGTACATTGATAGTGGGTGCTCTAGTCACTTGATAGGAGATAGAATTAATTTTATCACCCTAAAGAAGAATGAAGGAAGATTTACCTTTGGAGACTATGGAAGTTCAAATATAGTTGGAAAGGGAAATCTCAGTCTTGAATGGAAGAGATAAGGTTGAAAAGGTCTTGTGTGTTGAAAAATTGAAACATAATATTCTCAGTATAATCCAGATGTGTGACCAAGGGAACACTCTTACTTTTGACTCCTGAGAATGTAAGATCAGAAAATTAAATTCATGAAAGATAGATGCAAAAGTAATCAGAACTCCAAACAATGTGTACAGTCTTGATGAAATCAATGGAGAAAAATTATTTATGGGGAAGATAGATGAAATTTTGTTGTCTCATAAAATAATGGGCCATATGAACTCTGAAAACAGTCAAGAGTGATCTCACCTGGAAAAAAGCGGAGGACAGTTGGAACAGAGCAGTCGGGGGAGTTATTAACTACGACCGCCACCCCCTTCTCATTTACTCCTCCATGGCTCACACCATAAGGGGAGTTATGTTAGTGTTCTTGGCTGGGATATTGGTCGAGAGAACCATCCAGGCAGAGTGTACCAGGAGGATGCATAGGTATTTTATGCCTTCAATGGTGATTGCAAAGTTCCTTTCAAGATTTCAATGAAGTTAAGAGTGGCATCTGGGCTCATTTCTCTCCATTATTTCCCTGGTGCACTCTCTCTGTAACACTCCTCGACCCTCATGATTCCTCTAGCACCATTATTCTCTATCATCTCACCCTGTGCACCAATCACATCCTCTCTACCTCCCTCCGCTCCCTGTAAACCACTGACATCCTCTCTACTTCCCTCCACTCCATTCCCCACTCTATCTCCTCCTTCTCTCTCCATTGCACCCTGCATCTTCCCCTAGCCTTCACTCACTCCTTCCTCCACCTCCCTATCCCCCCACCATGACACAAGAGTGTGAAAATACCAAGAGGTGTGCTCATAAAAATAGTGCCCTCTCTCCAGCTAACAGTCTCACCCCCTCACAAAGAGTGCTCATCAACCACTTCTCTAGCCCTCACCAATCCTCCCAGATCACTCAGTCGGCCAGCAGGGTCAAATTGGAGATGACCTCCTCCACGACGCAATTTCCCCCATCTCCACTTGTACCTCTGCTTTATAGTCCGAGCATTGTTAAAGAGGATTCTCCACCCTTGGGAGATCGTCTCCCTATGGATAACAACCTCTTAACCCCCCCCCATAGTCAATCCTGGTGACCCTTACTACGATGATGGAAGATGTCAGGTGGAGGGGGAGATTCCTCCAAGATGGAAGCTGGAGAACAAGGCAGGTACAAACAAGTAAATCACCACAAGGGACAACAAGGAGACTGGAAAGGACACTGGAAAGGATGAATAAGCTTCACCTCAACATTTCTCCAACCGTATCGTAGAGGAGAACCTTTAGCTCCTCTTCAAGATTATGAAAAAGAAAGACAACAGGTGCCCTCATAAAGCATCCTCGGTCAAAGTATGGAAATTATGTTTGAGGCCCTCACGGATGCTCCTACAATAGCCAGATTCCCAACTTGCAGACAATGGTTCACCCCAGCCTTTACTATTCATGGACAACTAGGCCCAACTATGGAATGAAGCACCCAGGTTTCAATTTTTTGTTTATTTCAGTAACAAAGTCGGTGGTCTATTTTACTACGATAACAAGATAGATTCTTTAGTAGTTTTTTCTTATTATGTTTGTATAATTTTAGTCAAGGTGGATCTATGCATATCCAACCTTAGTGGTGGAAGGTGGAACTTGGTTCTAGCAATTTCTTGTAATGTTTTGTGCAAATATTACAGTTCCAGCAAGGCTAGAGCTCATAAGACTATGTTAGTGGTTGAACAGTATGTAGCTACCTATGCGTGTTTCCATCTTGTGGGAGAATAGGTGGCTACCATGTGTCATTGTATAGAAGACATATGTTATTAATATAAGGTTTCTCACTTTTATTTACAAAGAAAAAACAATCAAGAGTGAGCTTCAATACAAAGGGATATGCAACATCCAAGCCATTGGAACTTGTGCATATAGATCTTTGCGGACCAATAAGAAAAAAAATATTGCAAGGAGACAACTAATTTATGTTGCTCATTTATTATTATACAAGAATTACTTGGGTTAAATTTATTAAAAATAAATCAAAGACATTTGAAAATTTTAAAGCATCCAAAGTTTTAGTTGTGAATGGGAATGATCTGAAAATCAAAATTTTACCATCATAGAATGGGGGTGAATTTACAAAAAATGAATTTGAATAATTTTGTGAAGCTCATGGAATAATAAGAAATTATTTAGCTGCAATAATGCATCAACAAAATGGAGTAGTTGAAAAGAAAAAAAACATACTATACAAGAAATACATACGACAATGTTAAATGAAGAAAAATTGTCGGACAACTTTTGAAGAGATGAAATTTATATTGTTGTCTACATTCTAAATAGATGGAAAATCAGAGTCAGCGGTGACAAGAAACCCTATAAACTATGGAAACATCGACCAAAATATGTCAAAAAATTAAAAATCGTTGGAAGCAAGTGTTRCATCAAATGAGATGATGAGTATGTATGCAAGTTTGACTAAAGAGAAGATGAAGAAATKTTTATTGTATATTCATCAAGAAACAAATCCTATAGATGTTACAACAAAATATTGCAGAAGATTTTTCAAAGTATTAACATTGGAATAGATGCAGAAATACCACACAAGAACCAATTGGAAGTAGAAGAGAAGAAGAAMAAGAAAATGAAGAAGAAGAAGAAGAAGAAGAAGAAGAAGAAAGAGAACACCAATATATACAAACAACATCAAGGTTTGTGTAGAAAAATCATCCAGGAAATGTAATTCTTGGTGATAAAAATGATAAGACTTAGACTAGGAGAAAATTGGAAAGTAGCTCTGGATAGGTAAATCTCTCTTTACTGTCCAAAACAGAGCCTAAATGATTTTCAGAAGCCAATAATGATCAACATTGGGTGAATGGTATGGAAGAAGAGAAAAACAATATTGGGAAAAATTAAAGATGGAAACATGTCCCAAGACCCAAAGATAAAAATGTGATTGGTACAAAGTGGTTACTCATAAATAAGTTAAATGAAGATTGAAAAATAGTAATAAATAAAGAAATATTGGTCTATAAAGAGTAGTCTCAAGTAGAAGGTATTGAATTTGAAGAAACATTTTCTCTTGTTGCAATACTACAAGTTGATTAAAATGTTTTTGGCATTTGCAAGCTTCAAGAATTTTAAGATGTATCAAATGGATGTCAAGTCAACATTCCTTAATGTATATTTAGAGGAAGAAGTGTACATTGAAGAACCTAAAGGATTCTTATTTTCAAAAAATGAGGATTGTGTTTCCATATTGAATAAAACACTTAATGGACTAAAGAAAACTCCCAAATCATGGTATTCAAGACTTGAAAATGACTTGCACCAAGAAGGTTTCAAAAGAGGAACAATTGATAGTAATATTTCCATCAAAATAGACAATATAGAAATGTTAATCATTGTAGTTTATGTGGATGATATCATTTTTGCAAGTAATGCTCATAGAATGAGCCAAAACATTGTAGAAAAAATGAAAAAATAATTTGAGATGTCCATGCTTGGAGAATTGTCATTATTTCTAGGACTACAGATTACTAAAACCAACAAAGGTGTATTCATTTATTAGACCAAATATATCAAAGAGATGTTGAAAAAGTTTGAAATGGAAGACTATAAACCTGTCAACACAACCATGGTAATTGGTTGTAAGCTAAGTAAAGAAGATGAATGAAAGATAGTGTATCAAACCTTGTACATGTAAATGATAGGCAATATCATGTATATGATAGCTTTAAGACTAGATATTATGTGGGAAGTAGGGTTATTTGGGAATTTTCAATATGCACCAGAGGAAACACATGTGCAATAAGTAAAACTAATATTTAGATATATCAAAGGAAAGCTTGACTTTGGTTTATGGTATCCCATGGAAAACAATACACCAAATTTAATTTGAAAATTGGGCATGTAGTATGGATGATATAAAAAGCACCGATGGTGGAACATTATTTCAAGGAAACAATATAGTATCTTGTTTCAATAAGAAGAAATCACCAATTTCCCTATCCACAACATAAGTGAAATATGTTGTAGAAACATGTTGTACACAAGTCCTCTAGATGAAACAAAGGCTGAAGGACATCCAGGTAGAGTAGAATCAACCAACATCAATATTTTTTGACAATACTATTGTAGTAAATATCTTCAAGAATCATGTCATGCATTTGAATACAAAGCACATTCCAATAAAATATCATTTATTAATAGGTGTTGGGGCTCATAAATGTCATATTTTCATCCACCTTTCCCTT
>SNQJ01S0004248.1:84305-105147 GCA_010110895.2 Picea sitchensis
CCATGGAAAATTAGCCCATGAGAGAAATTTAGCCCCTAAAATCATCCATGAGATTCTAGATGTGTTGGTAAGGGGTCATAGAAGATACTAGAGTGTAGAATCCTCATGTTCTCCTTGCCAACTAGGTAAGTGTGAATTTCAATTTCTGCAAAGAGTATTTCAATTTCCACAAGAGTAATTTCAATTCCAGCAAATTTCAATTTATGCAAGAGTGTTTAATTTATGTAAGTGAGATCTACATGTGTTGGTACGAAGGATCATAATATCTCCTTAGAGGAGACTCCTCATTGTCCCTACCAACTATCAAGAGCATTTGATTTCTGAAATTGTGAAGAGTAATTGTTTTATGTTTTAGCAAGAGTGTTTTTATTTATGTTTTTTCATTTTGATTTGGGTGTTGTGAGAATCCTTTTTTTAACATGGTTTAACAATGAATTTCATCTTGGAACTACTCACTCAGATATTGGCAGATGTCGAGATTTCCTCTTCCCAGGAAGAGGACATATTGACAAGGATCAAAGATTCAAATACTCGTCCAAAAACAATTGAAGATCCAACATCTGAAGACTCTTATGCATATGATGATGAACAATTGATAAAAAATGAGATCGAGGAAGATGAAGAGGAGTTACAGCATGATCTGAGCAAGGAAAAATGTTCCTACAAAAGCCTGATCGAACGATGGTTTCAAGAGACTACTAGGTTAGATCCATTTAGTTTTTATTTTTATTTTTTAATTCACAGTTTCAACAGCTAATTTCACACATTCATACATATTTTCAATTCTCATTTATGAAATTCAAAGACAACATATTCGTATTACTATTGCGTGCATGGCTACATTGGCTATTTTAATACACTTAACTAATCTATCATTTTTAATTAGCATAGAGTAGGTAGGAATTTTTTTTTCAAGTTTTTTATTTTTATTTTTTAGAATAAGTATGCTCTCCTCCGCGCTTAGTGCGATCGTGAGGATCAGAAAGTAGGACGACTGATTGATTTTAGGGATATTAATTTATTGAAAAAAAAATGTCTAATCTATTTTTCCGTCTACAAATTGTTTCTATTTGCTCACAAATTTTTAATAAGTTTGCAAAATCGATTTTTATTTTATTTTAAAACATACTAAAAAGAATAAAACTAAAAAATAAAATACATGTTTGCACATCTTCCATCTGCAAATAAAAGAAATAAAATAGTGAGTACATTAAATAAATAAAGGAGAGCTTTGGCATGGGAAACAATACTAGTCATTGAACAAGCTATACACAAGAAAATGAACCAACAGAAAAGAAAGCATCATTGGATTTCCCCTCTCGGGTAAAAAGAGACGACCTTACACAACGAGTTAAAAACTCACCATCATAGAGCGTGAAGAAGTTCATCTAAAACGATTCTCTCTTTATTCTCAGGCGAAAAGAGGAGCCCTGTTCCTGCCAACATTCATGAATATGTGTCACTCTGGCTCATCTTTTCCTTTGTCCCTTACCCTGTAGATGCCTAGAAATAACCTTGCAAATAAACAAAATATCATAAAGTTTAAATGCATAGGTCGAAGGCAGGTAACAAGGTAGGTCGACGAAGGCAGGTCTAAGATTCTATTTTTCTGACCATCATGTCCCCAATAGGGAATCAAAGATGTAGGCAATAAATCAATATCTCAATAACTCAATTTCAACCAACCTTCACTAGCATGAGACCTTAATTAATTTGGTCAAAATAAAATTGTTTATCATTGTTCGCTATTTGACTATGCATAAATATTTTCTTTCATATTACTCATGGGTTGTAATTGAAATAAAGAGAACAGTTTTGAAAAATATATGCAGCCTTCACTTGGTAACCTAAATCCACACCCGAAATTGGATTTGTTTCTTAAACTTGGTCAAATGAAATTGCATGGTACGCATTGAGGTTGTTGGGAGATAGAATGGCATATCTTAATGGAATGAAGGTGCACACTTCACCGACCTTGCTGGAATAACTGAGTAAAGGAATTCTTAGGTAAGTGCATGTTGAGAGGGATCAACGAGGTAAGAAGATCCATTTTTTTTTTCCATATCCCAGATTCTCAGCAGACCCCCTGAAATCTGGTTTTAGATTCATGCTTATATCTCATATCTTCGATACATTCAACTGAACAAAGAGATTTTTCTGCCGGAGGCTGAAAATCCCATTTATATCTACTCATTAGAACAATCGCGTCTATAGTTCCAAGGCAGTACATATGGATTTTAAAAATGGGATAATTATAGTTGTGTTTCTAACTGTGATTGGCGTTATCTATGAAAAATTATCTGTAGTTTTGTTCTGTTGGCAATCCACTAGGATTTTTATTTATTACATTAGCAGTAATATTCCTAGTGCGCCATCACATAATTGCACATGAGAGACCATATGAAGGTGTGTTGTCATGTTTTTCTAATCGAGTGGGATTTGCTTGAGTAACAATAGCAGGTCAATGCATATGGTCTTCTTGTCATCGCATCTATGAACTTTATCTTGCAGGAATTGTTTAAAAGTGCGTATTTTTGTTGGTTCCAAAAAGGCAAAAGGTTATCAATCTGAGTAATGAGCACCTCCCTTCGGTCAGGGAATAATTCACAAGACAATGAATGGTAGAAATACATATATGTGGTCGTTAAGGTGGTCATATCTACTACCACTAAGATATACGTATATAAATCATGTCTAGAGATTCTAGGAAGTGTCCACGGATTAAATTTATTTATAGCGCATCAAACTTGTCAATTGATTGGTTTTATCTGTTGCTTATAACGCATAATTGATGTAAACCCTGTATAAGAAACACATAATTACTAGAAATGTAGAATTGATTCCAATCCTATATGAGAATTGAGTAGCAAGAAATAATGACTATGGTTATAAAACATGCAGTGACATTAATCCTCGCTAATCATAGTGCATATGAAAGCTATATTTGAATGATGACTGTTGAGGAGAAATAACATATACGTTGTTTATTCGACAGTGCATGTGTGATCTCACATTGGGAAAGAGAGAAGCCGTCCTGGTAAACCTATTTATTTTCTCAGTACACCACTCAATCGCATAATAAGATGAAGTGTTGGTCTGATACGTGATCAAGTGGCGGGAAGAACTTGGAGCTTTCATCTTCAGTCTCTTTTAGATGCGGATACTGATACAACGTGGTCCCCACAAACTTATCCTATCAGATGGGGCATTCATGGTGGCTTGGTGGTGCAGTTATAGAAAGATGAAAGTCAACAACCATTTTTTTGTTTTTTTTATAATAAAAATAATATTTTTTTTTCTTTTATTTTGTTTTTAATTTTCTTTTATTTTTTTGTTTCATTATAAAAAGATTATAATAACAAAACAAAAAAAATGTTTGTTTTTAAAAGAATTTGTAATAATAAAAATAATTTTTAGTTTGTTTTGTTTTATAAAAAAAACTATATAATAATAATAATAATATATATATAAAAAAAAACCATAAAAATTATAAAAACATTATAACTTATAAAAATCAAAATATTACATAAACATTGGAAAACTCCAAAAATTGCAAATGGACGTTTTTATAATTCCTAAAAACAATATCGAAACATGTTTTTACTATTTTACGCTAAGTTGTCACTTGGAGTCACTTTAGCAAGAAATCAACGATGAAACAAGCGCACGCAGAACGACCACGACAACATGTATAAAAACACATTTTATTTCTTTTACTTTGTTGCATATGTACTTCTTTCTGCATGTTATGTTTTTCTTCGAACATCTCACAAGTTTTCATGCAGGATTTGTACTAAGTTTTTTTGAGGTGTGCAGACGATCGAATCTTGTTGCTGAAATAATTTTCAAGAATCACAAAACTTTTGAAAACACATGCTTTATTGACTGCCTGAAGGAGATGATTCTCATTCCAAACATCATGGCGTTTTTTGTTACACAACGACCATTCATAAAACCTTTTTGTGTCGTGAATTCTTTCTTCCCATTTATCCTTCAAAGAAGATTTATCAACCCTATGTTGAAGCCCATCTTCCATTGAATTATCCTTCATGACTTCACACATGCCTATCTTTATGCATCACATACATCTCTTTATCCTTTTCACTTCATTTTTCCTTATCAATAAAAATCTCCAAATCCCTTTCCATGACTACATTGCCTTACCATAAACATTGTTGCTACTGAGATCTTTTCATTTATAGTCCTACCAATATTTTTACAAAATCACTTTGACGGATATGGGATTCCTTAAGGCTCACCTTTCAATAAGTCTTTCCCCATCGATCTCAACACCTTATCTGGGATATAGACTAGAGTCCATTTTGAGTACCTAGATTCTTGCATGCCTTAATGGGAAGTTCTCTTGTTGACAATCATGGGAATACATCAATTTCCCTTGATCATTAGACCTTGAAAGTGGCTCGACATCGGCTCATTCATTCTCACTTTGCAATATGTACTTGGGTACCTTGGCACTCATTGACATCAATGGTGATTTTGCCTCGCATTGGTTAACAACATTCATCAATGGCCGATAATCCAATGACTTCTCTTCATGCTCGACATTGACACATCCATTCGCATGATTAGAATTGTACCATCGGGTTGTAACAAGTGAAGACTATACACTTTTTCGTGAATTCCTTAGCAGTTACAATAGCATGACTTCAACTATCTGAGAGTAATACAATTCCACTTTTATACTTCCTCTTTTCCATGATTCATTCAGCAGCAGTTCAGATTCCTCCACTTCACATTATCTGATCCAGCAGACAGTTGTCGTAGCTACAACAACAGTCACTTTTCACATGATCATGTAGCAGTGACATCTTCCATGCTCTGACAACCGAATTAGCAATATTCCTATTGCATAGTTCATCAACATTTTGGGTAAGTGGAGGTATTTTATTTTCTAAACTTTAATCATGTAATTCCTCAATTGTTAGCAATGAATAATTTGGAAAATTCCCTCACCAAGATCCATTTCCTTTTCAATTCTATGACGCATGCCAAGTTGTATGAGGACATGAAATCAAATCAGTTGGGGGTAGGGCACTTTTTTCACTATCATCACTCCATTTTTCCACTACTATCATTCCATTTTTCCTCTCATTTACCATTTACCAACATTTATTTTCCAACGATACTTTGTTGCACTTTGCTTCATAAGCATTGATATACATATTGGCATGATTCACAAATATGAAAAAGGGCTTTCTTATACTCAATGATGTTTCCTTATGCACATTGATAGCATATATTTTTTAGTAAGAATATGGGTAAATTATTATCATAATCAACAAGAGAACAAATAATGTTTTAACACAGAATAAACATTCTTCTATTTTCAGGATTTGTCACACAAGAACCAACCATAAGAAAATGTCAATTGTTACTCATGTAAATCCCATCTGGAAACATTCATTATCATCCCTCAAAGCCAAAATTTAGATGCAAAATTTCTTGAGAAGATTAGGTCATAGTTGCATCGCGGACATACAACAAGTTGATTTGGGGGGCATGTTGGGGCTCATGAATTTCATATTTCATCCACCTTTCCCTTCATCATTATTCACATTTAATCGCCCTTTAACCTTTCATGATATCATTTCATAAATATATTTGGGTTTCACCATATTATTTTCCGCTTTATTAGTTTTAGTATTAAAAGGGAATTTGTGATTAAATATTAGAAAATGACATGTTTTCATATATAATATCTCAAAATTGTGTGAGCTTTGTAATGTGTAGGAATATGTGAAAGGATTAATTCCAAAGAATTCTCGAATACTTCCTCCATCATTTCAAGATTTGAGAAGATAATACAATCCCATTCAAGGAAAAGATCATGGAAATTTAGTTGGCATTTCTTATCCAAGATATATGAAAGATATGTGAGGGATTTGAAAGGATTATATTTTGTAATAATTGGAAATAGGTTGAGAGAATAGTGGATCTTCATTCTAATGATCTAATCCTAATTACATTCTCATGAAGAGAGATTACTCTCTTATATACATGAGAGTGTTGTCTCTTCATGAGGGGGTAGTATACATTTAGTAATTAGGATGAGAAAGAGATTTGTCATTAGGATTTGAAAGAAATTGATTCTTAGATTTGATTCATAGTTAATTAGGATCAGAAAGAGTGTAGTCATTAGGATTTGAAAGAAATTGATTCTTAGATTTGATTCATAGTTTTGGTTTTCTTGCTTTCATTATTATGTTATGAATATTGATTTGATTATTGTAATGTAAGATTTCTTCATTGGCGTGATCTCACATATGTTGTTGTGTCATTCAACTCTTCACATGTTGTATTTATTTTCCTAAATGTAATTATGCATTCCTAGATTAATTTCATTTCAGTCGTGTGATGTATCAATTCAATTCCAAGTCATGTGTTTCCATTTCCTCCATTAGATTAATGATTCAATTTCATTTGTAACTTAAACATTATATTAGATTAGTTCCTCTTCAATCCTGCATATACTTTATGTGTGCTTCGTAAATTTATGAGCCTCGGATTGACAAATCAGATAGTTGGGCAAGCACTACAATGCAATTAATTCAACATTATTTCGGATCAATGTAATGATTGGTGCTCCCTTGTTATGATTATTGTTCCCTTTACAAGTAGTGTCGTTCATTTGAATAGAACAAGTGTCATTCCCTTAACAATTTTTTTTCCTTTATAGGTGTTGCATCTCTAGAGGATGAGGTATTGAAAATGGAAGGTAAGAACCTACGTAGGAAACAAGTAAAATGTTTGTGCCAACATCTACCTTTGGTTGATGCATATAGGTTGTTTTTAGGACATCTTTAGAGCCCAACAATAGGGAAAGTCATAAAATAAAATGTCAAGCTGGAATATATTGGCACAAAGGAACAAGTTGTTGATATATTTACAAAACCTCTTCCTAGAGAAGTATTTGATCATCTCAGACATAAATTGGGGGTGGTACCTATTCCATCCAATCAATAAAGTAATATAAGAGGAGAAAAAGATCATGGGGAGATGTAAAAAAACAAGAATGTTGTTGGTTACAGAGAAAAACATGAAGAGTACATTGCAAGGAAGGAGGAGAATATCCATTTTCCATTGATGTCAAAGGGGGAGAGTACAAATAAAGGAGGGTATTTGTAAAAAGAGAGACTTGCGAGAAGCAACTGAGTACAAAAATAACTAGGTGTTTCCTTCAATGACAAAGGGAGAGTTTGTTGGAAATATTTTTGTCATTGATGTCAAAGGTAGACATGACTATGAAAATCATAGATGGCAAAGGTAGACATGACTATGAAAATCATAGATGTCATTGATATCACAGGAAGGGGGAGACTTATTGTTGTCAGTGATAGGGAGGCATTATAAATGTCTATGCAAATTGATAATATTTTGTCATTGAGGTTACAGAAGAAAACCAATGAATTCGAAATGGAAAGAGGAAGTAGATAATTTATTTGTATGATGATGAGCCTCTGTGTGTAAAATATGACTATGCATTGTTATATTTCAACAATTGTTCCATGTTTACCCTGAAAATGAAGTGACTATGTGAAAATAAAACAGATTGAATTCTGGTTGCACCATTTTAAAGAAGAATGGTGATTGGATGTAATTGAGGAGAAAAAATAAATATGATAATGCAAAGGAAGCATGGGAATGTATTAAGTTTGGAAAATGAGGTTTAAGGTCCAGTAAGCCAGATCAAAGAAAGAAGAGACAAACGAATTATACCACATGCATAAAGATAATAGACTTCAATGGTTTTATATTGCAAAAGTGACATTACATTGGTTGAATGAAAATATATGAGATACGGAACCTCTCACAAGGAATTCAATTTTATGTCATGGGGCCCATCATACTAGATCGGTGAGATTTCAAAAAACTTAATAAGTATCAAGACAAACATGAATTTTCATCGGGTGACGAAGAATCGAGATTTTTTGAAGAAGTAATGAAATGAGCATGAATCCCCAGTGGGATCTTGAAAGTTAACTAATTATCAAGAAATCAAAGAGTTAATGAAGTATGGAGGGTCAGTGAGCATGCTGGAGAAGTATCATAATGTCTCGCACAACATGGTGAATTAGAAGATTTTTTCTAAGTATGAGAAATTGGTCAGATGAATGAGGTCACAAATATAAACAAGTGAATCAGGAAAATTCCTTTTACCCATGGTGAAATGAAAAGATATTTTTTTAAGTATGGGTGAAAAATAAGTGTGGCGAAACATGAAGGTGTATTTTGGAGGACACAAAAGTTTTAACACTAATTCCTTAGAACCACAGTGAAAAGTTTAAAAATATTCTAAGTATGGATGGAAAATATGTGAGGAAAAATGTGAGAGTGTATTTTGGAGGTCGTCAAAGTATGTATATAAGAAATGATGAAGTAAACCATGAAGATGATAGATTGATGGCTAAGATTGAATCAAAGTCCAAATCATACAATTTTTTAGTGTGAAGCTCATGTCGATTATTCAAGTGGCCAACGATAGAAGATATATGGTTGAAATTTAATCCAAATACTAATCAGACAAATGCTATGTGTTGTGGTTGCATGGTGTGTTTTGGTGGATAGAAAACAGATCAACGGTCAAGATTAAATATGAAGACAGATCAAATGGTGGCTAAGTGTTGAGGTTGTGTTTCATTTTTTGATGGGTAGAGAGCAGATGGATGGCCACAATTGATTCAAGGGACCACATATGACGACTATTGAGTGCGTATGTATGTGTTGTGACTAGCGCAAAACAATGAATAAATTTTGGACTAGTTTCGAAGGATTTATGAAGTCCAAATTTTAAAGAGGATCCAAGCAATATAGAGCTAACCTCATGATCAATATTCTTTGGAAACATGGACAAACCCCTGGGTGTATGATATCTATAAATAATGATGTTGAAATCCAAGTAAAATAGAAGAGAGTGAGAGTGGATCTTGTGAAGAGAATATCTAAGGATCTGAGGTTCGAGGATGCCAGAGAATGAAACGAAGATGATGTAATAATACAAGGGTGGTTTGAAGGTTAAATGTCTAAGGAACCTATGAAATCTAGAATATTTTGAACTGAAGGAATGTGTTGTGACAATAGAGAAACAATTGTTTGTATGTGAAAGATTGAGGGAAAGAGAATATTTGAAATTACTGATAGATTGAGGAGATTGTTGTCTCGAGTAGGTTAGTGCCTATATATTATTAATTTGGTGCTCGACTAAGGGGATTGGTGTCTCCTACGGGTTGGTTCCTACAAACATTATAATAGTAGGTTGGTTCCTACATGATTTTATAAAATAATTGTTTTGTGGTTTTCTCCCATTTGTGTTTCCATGTTAAATCTATATGTATTGTGGATTGTATTGTTGTTTGCTTATCATTAATGGTTATAGATGGTAAAGTAACACATTGATAAATATTGAAAGAAAACAAAAGGTATCATTATGTTGATTCACCCCACCTTTCGGTATAAATAAGTGTGCCAACAAAACTAAATAAGTGAAACCAACCAATAAAGCAGTCCCCCTTGAGCTATAATGTATCCAAAATATAATTGTACCCCATACATAGAAAAGTGTTTTTTATCTGATTTCCAATGGATTTCATGGGGTGTTTTCATATACCACACAACAAGACCAAAAAAAAGGAACTATGAGGATGGGTATGATTCAAATGTAAGAGGCTACCAACTAAATAGCGGTACAAAGTGGCATCAACTTCAAGAGAAGTACAAGTGCTGACAAGTTTGACTCCAGACTAGAAGAGAGAAGGGGATAGTTTAGAATCTTCCATGTGAAAGAGATGAAGAAGGTCACAAGCATACTTAGATTGGGAAAGAAAAATTCACTCGTTGGTTTGAAAAACTTGGAGGCCAAGGAAATAGTGCAAATAACCTAAGTCAGTCATTTCAAATTTCTTCTTAAGGTTAGTTTTCACATGGCTTAAAATTTTAGGGCCGCTTCCAATGAGGATAAGGTCATCAGAATAAAGAACAAGTATTATGATATGGATTCTATAATACCCCTCAAACAAATTATTTTTCATGTTAATAAATTTCCTTAATTGGAAAATTCGAATGTAGAATTAGATGGTAAATTTGACTATTCTTAATTTAATTATTGTGCAAGACACTGACTTGCCAAGTGTCCTTAGTTACTAGAAAGATGTAAGAGACAATATTTTTCTTAATTAAATTAAAGGAACAAAAGTAATATCCAAGTTAAAAATATATGATCATCAATCCATGAATGGGGAACAAGTTAGAGATGACATTGGGAAAAAAGGGACAAGTGCAAAAAGTCAATTTTGATGATGGACACACCCTGAAAATCATGGATTTCCAATGTTGTGAATTTCCAAAGGAGGGAAAAGAGATTGGAAAGAAAGGAAGACCTAGGGAAAGAATATAAACACATGTGTGAGGAGGCAAGTTGTTGCTTAGCATGTGGAAGGGAGAAGGGAATATCTCTGGAAAAAAAATTTCAAGAAAATAAAGGATTCTCAATGGTTGTTGTGTGAGAACGGAAGTGTTAGGAAACTACATAATTACAAAAGGAATTGTTGGACAAGGAGGCTTATTTTTCCCTTATGGATTCATGATCAAGCTCAAGGGTGATTAGATCAAGTGTCTTGGTTGATCCACTCTATGGCCGGGTGGAACTTTGTTGTTCCTTATGTTTTCCCAAGTTCCATATATATATACATTTGTTACTGAATGTTACCAATATTATTATAATAGAATCAGTGTGGAAATCAAACAAGAATTAAAATATCTATGGCTGAGTAATATGATGGATACCATAGGAATAGAATGTGAAAGAACACATAGACGTTCAAAACATGTTTAAGTAACAATATGGTAAATTTGTATATGTTTCCTATCGTGTGAAATTTCGATGAGCATAAGTAAAAATATGGTAATTTCATCAAATGATTTGAGAAATTAGATTGGAAATGATAAAGAAAGTATCCAGTGAAATACATTAATATTGTCTTTTCATTTAAAATATACATGTTTACCAGTGTCCTAATTCATATTACAATCACAGATCATCGCGCAATGTATAAAGTTTGATTATGAAAACATGTTAAGGACAACATACTAAAGAAGTATTAATGCTCTAACTTATTCATTCTGAACTTAGGAAAAGGAACCTCAATACCTTTCCTATCCATTTCTTCAAATCCACGATCCATAAAGAAATATCACCCGCAAAAAAACATACAACGCAAAATAAGTTTGTATGCAACGAACTCCTTAACTAAATTAGAGGAGTACAAATACAAAAATTATAGAGGAACCTACTTATACTTGTACATGGTGAAGCCCAAACCAAGAGGCAGAATATGAATGTATTGGAAGCGAAAAAGATTGAGTTTGAATTCCTTATGGGTCATCGCAAAACAAATGCCTGTCATTAGTTTGGTATCCTTATGAAATTGTGGATATCTAACTATATAAACTCACATTGGAAAAAATCAAAAAGCACTGTTAAAGATAAATTACTTTGTAAAACTATCAATTACCTTTAGATGGTAAGTAAATTAAAAAATGAAAGTATTTCAGAAATCCATAAGTTTCACAAACTTATGAACCGCAGACTGGACAAACCTTACTTGTAATTTTCACGAATGCGTCAATGTTCGAGTAGAATTTAATAACGAAATTGTATTCCTGTATGTGTTTAATACACATGCATTTGAAATGTGAACATATAATTATAGATTATAAAAAAGGGTACATAGAGTTTTAAAATGATTCTCTGTGAGATATATAATATAAATATCGATCAATAAATAATGAGGGTAAAATCATGTTGAAACAAATAAAGGATACAGGAGAAAATTGAATAATGAAGTTTGACCAAAACCAAACCAAATTCAGAACATTTTGGTTATGGAATATCCAATACAATTATTGCACAGTATAAATCCTTTTCATAGTGTAAACAAAAGATATCATTAGAGAAAGTAAATGAGACTGGACTCTACTAACCACGTGTTAGGAGGGTTATCACACAAAGTGAGGCCTAACATCTTCAGTCGACCAGTTCGAATAAATATCTGGATTATACAACTAAATAAAAATTGGTATACTAGCTGAAAACTCGGGTTATCTCAATAGTTACAATATAAGTAACAGGTAACCAATGGGCGTGAATACAACTCCGAGAAGACTAATGGAAAAATCTGTGCAACATTTTCAATCAAGCATAACATAGCGAATTTACCAGATACAAAGTGATACCCAAAACAAGTGTACAATGTATTAATAAGTAGATAGAGAATTTTTTATCACAAATAAGTAATAATTAGGATTGAATATATATAAATATAATACACTCGGACCTCAAGGAATGATTCTTTTAACGAACATAGATTAACCCTCTTACGATCTATTTAATATTTTCTAATCAAGTAATATCGTATTCCTCAGAGAGATTTCATGGAAGATATAATGATTACCTTATAAAAGGAAAGGATTGAACCATGGCTTCCAAAAAGTAACAATGCTCTGAAGAATAAACGTTACCCAGGATACATAACAAACTCCTTGATGAGTGTAACCCTCATTTGAAAAGAAGAAAAACTATAAAACTCGCTCATGGAGTAGTCATGGGTAAGATTATTGGAAAGAATTGTGATAAATCTCAAGATCAGGTAAGGAACAATTATCCCAGGATGTAAACCATGGGAAATTCATCCTAGAATATGAGTTAACTCCTAACAAATGGAATCTTGGAATCATTTACTCAATATACAATACTTAATCTCTATTACTCCCTCTATAAAGCTAGGACAGGAATCTATTACTTGTATAGAGAAAACACATTACTCTATAAGTTCTATAAGATACTTCTTAGGAAGTCAATAGATGAATACTCAACCATGCCTAACCATAATAGGCCTTCAAACTGGTATGAAGTATATTACCCTTAAACACCCATTTTTACGCTGGCTTCGAACCAACAAACCCCACCTTACCCACCAGATAAACACACTCTTCACAAAAACAATGGACTAGACTTTTCACTCTCCTAACTTCTTCTTCATTCATCACGGAGCAGGAAGAGCCCCTTATCGGACTACCCCAATCCTATAAGGCAAGTCAAACATATTATGTTCTCCAATTATTATTCTTAACCTCGTTCGGAGGAAGACTTTTAAGAAGTAAGAGAAAGAATTCCTTTCTATGAGAGATTCTATCATACCTTGCTTTTACTAGGATTCCTAATAAAAGAAAAAGTATAAGATATAGGAAATGATTGATAAGGAAGATATTTAAGGGATAGATTCATTTCCTTATATGTTTTCAAGAAAGTATATGTGTTTGTTTTGCTTCTTTGCTAAAGTAAAGTATCTAAAGATTCCTTCTATAGTATTGCTCACTATACAAAAATAGTAATTGATTTTCTTAAGAAATTGTGTTTCTCTTTCGATCTTAGAGCCATGTGTAGTTAGTTGGTTAAACCCCCTCTAAAATCTGTGTAAAGGGTGAAAGGCTAGTGTTATCATGTATTGTTGTTAGGTCAAGTTGAATATTCATTTATCTAGTTTCTCTTGTAAGATATGAGGTTTGTTCTAGCAGGAATGATAGTTCTAGTTAAGTATTGTTTCCTTGTTCTTCCTATTGTAAATAATATCTTCCTTCTCTTATGTTTTATGAGTTATCTTCCTTGTCCTATTACTCCCTCTATAAATCTAGGACAAGAATCTATTTTCTTGTATAGAAAAAACACATTACCCTATAAGATCTATAAGATACTTCTTAGGAACTCAATAGATGAATACTCAACCATGCCTAACCACAATAGGCCTTCAAACTGGTATGAAGTATCTTACCCTTCAACACCCCTTAAGAAACCATTTTTACGCCGGCTTCGAACCAACAAACCCCACCTTACCCACATTGACAGATAAACACAGTCTTCACAAAAACAATGGACTAGACTTTTCACTCTCCTAACTTCTTCTTCATTCAGCAGGGAGCAGGAAGAGCCCCTTATTGGACTACCCCAATCCTATAAGGTAGTTCAAACATATTATTTTCTCGAATATTTATTCTTAACCTCGTTTGGAGGAAGACCTTTAATAAGTAAGAGAAAGAATTCCTTTTTATGAGTGATTCTATCATAACTTGCTTTTACTAGGATTCCTAATAAAAGCAAAACTATAAGATCTAGGAAATGATTGATAAGTAAGATATTTAAGGGATATATTCCTTTCCTTATATGCATTCAAGAAAGTATATTTGATTTTTTTTCTTCTCTTCTAAAGTAAAGTATCTAAAGATTCCTTCTATAGGATTGTTCACTATACAACAATAGTAATTTCTTTTCCTAAGAAATTGGGTTTCTCTTTCAACCTTAGAGTCATGGGTAGTTAGTTGGTTAAACCCCCTCTAAAAGATATGTAAAGGGTGAAGTCCAGGGTGTTTGTCTCAGTCTAGTGTTATCGTGGATTGTTGTTAGGTCAAGTTGAAGATTCATTTATCTAGTTTCTCTTGTAAGATATGAGGTTTGTTCTAGCAGGAATGATAGTTCTAGTTAAGTATTGTTTCCTTGTTCTTCTGATTGTAAATAATATCTTCCTTGTCTTATGTTTTAGGAGTTTCTAAGAAGTAAAGGGGAAGATATAAGAAGAATCAAAGAGAAAGAGATTGAGTTCCTAATGCTAAGTGATAGGAGATTCCTTGCCCTCACTGTGTTCGGGTAAGTCTCTTTCTATTCCTTGTGATTTGTTGAGTTTAGTGAGTTTACAAATGAGGAGTAATGATTCCAGTTCTCTGAAAATGTCACCTAAAAGTTCTATAGGAACCATCAAAGCCAGATTCAATTCATCGGTTACGAGAAAATCTTCACTTAGAACTCGATTAAATCTCAATGAAGCAGAGAAATAGGCATATATTTTATTATATGATGTAGTCTTCAGATTTGGTAAGAGTAGGTAGATCACTTCGATATGGTTATGAGAAAATATCCACTTAGACCTCATTCGCACCTTTTCAATCATCAACTTCTCTAGGGATAGAAAGGAACCTTGCTTAAAATGGTATGTCGTTATAAGTAAAAGCTTTGAATTTGGTAAATTGACTCCAGTGAAAGCTAGAGTAGATAGGAGTAGGATTCTCATGCACCCTAGCCCCCTATTGTATAATGTGGGTTGTAGTCAAACCATTTCTCCTCCAGATTCACAGACCCGGTGATACAAGCACAACCTTGTCATGCACTACCAATTGCCAACCTGAGATACTCCTAAACGAATACCCCTCCATAGAGTAAATAATGGGAAATAGGAACAAATTATAGCTAGTAGTAGCTTAGAGGATTGTTTAATGAGGTTCTCCATGATCCCATGCTTCTCTTGAATAACTGCCCGATAAAAAAAAGAGTTAGTGATTGATTATCTCTCTTAGAAATGGGGGCGAAAGAGACTTCGTATAGATTTATCACTATGGATCGCGTAATACATGAATATACTTGAATCTTGGAAATATCAGGAATCAAGCTTTCTATTTCATGCGATAATTCAACGGCTCATATATTCTAGCTTATTATATAGAAAAGAGGAGAACGATACAATCAATCTATCTCCATCTGAAGGATATGAAATAATAAGCTGTGGAAAAAGGTAATATCGAGGTTATGCCATATCTCATGCACCTAACCTTCCCCAACTGTATCAACAAATTGGACCAGCAGTTGGTCTCTCTTACCCACCTGGATAGTTGATGAGCAAGAGTGTGACACATCATCTGCATCGTTCCATACACCAAAATAAACCATTAGTTTCCTTTTGAAAAGCCAAAATCAGTTGGAATTTCCCCATATTACTATGGAGGTAAGTGGAAATGAATGATAGGTGGATCATTTCTATACTCTTAATCTGCATGGTATCACTATCCCCAGTGTCATTAGATTCTGGATAGAAGGAAGAAAGTACTTCAGGCCCACCCCTGAGATAGAAACTTATTTGAGTAAATTGTGTGCCTCGAAAGATGGTGATTGATGCATAACATGAATGCCCCCCAAAATGTTCATTCTCATTCGGGAATAGGCATCATCATCCGATGGGAATCAGTGAAGCATGCATATGTGTATCGTATCATATATATATCTAGCTTGTGATTCTAGAGGACGTCTACCTCTTCATGTGACATAAATCAATGGAATAGATAGACTTTGCTCCACTTCTTCCTCTTCACAAGCCTGTGAATCTAGTCCATACATATTCTACAATTCCTACTCATGAGAGAGAGATCTACCAGGCTAATGTGTGTAGCGTAACTCCTAGACTCGGGCCCCTTTCAGATATTAAGTCTGAAAGATTCATCCCCCTTATGAATGCACAGGGATTTTGACACACAATAACTATTATTCGAATGAGTCCACATAAACATAGGCTGGTCCAACTAGGCTAGTAATGCAATAAAGTTTTCTCCAAGCTTGCATTTAGATATTGATTAACTCTTCCACACTCTATTAGCTCTACCCCTCTTTCACTGTGTATGCTCACCCCTTGCCTACTCCATCGAATTCATAGTTGACCGCAGAGAAAATTGTCGGTTTTACCAAAATGAAGAATGAGCTTTTCCATAGTAACGAAACCTATCCAAAATCAATGCTCTGAAAAAAACAATTAACGAAATTAATCATGCAAAGTAAAAAGGAAGGTGGCTAGGTTACGTGTCAAGCATTTAATGCCCTAATAACCTGCATTAGCATAGTTGGAGGCTTTGGATAGTTACCCAGGAGATCAAACATGGGAAAAAGTGTCATTTTCAAGATGCAAGTTTTAAATTATAAACGAAGGATTTTATGACACACTAATAGGGAGGTCGTAAGGTGACTGGTGAAGACCGATATGGTTCAAATAATATTAATTACTTACCCTGCAAGTGAAATATTCCAACCTTGTCGTGTTGGAGGCTTTGGATAGTTACCCAGGAGATCAAACATGGGAAAAAGTGTCATTTTCAAGATGCAAGTTTTAAATTATAAACGAAGGATTTTATGACACACTAATAGGGAGGTCGTAAGGTGACTGGTGAAGACCGATATGGTTCAAATAATATTAATTACTTACCCTGCAAGTGAAATATTCCAACCTTGTCATAGCCTTACACTATAGTATATGGTAGAGGCATATTCCGAGGATAACCCATATATAACGTTTATGCAATGTATGATGACTTGGGTTATAATTTGAATACCTTGGACAATCCTCACGATCCTCTTATAAAGATAAGATATATATAGGAGAGAGTATATATATATATATATATATATATATATATATATATATATATATATATATATATATATAAACATATGTATATAAGCCACTATAGTGTTAAGTACTTGAATAGATCTGAAGATAAATCTCATAATAAACCCATAATATCAACAATAATAATCCAAACTATTCACCAAATACTGAACATAAGAAATAGAGAAAACCCTTCAGGTAGGGTAACACCATATATTATTCCTTATGGAAGGAATGCGCTCCTCGGATAATACTTGCTTGTTACAATGAAAATATTCTTCACTTTGCTCCAATACATTTCTTACACTTATTTATATACCACTCTCTATCTCCTTGGAACATTCTAGAAATCCTTCTGACATTTATTATATCTAACTACCATAGTGGGAATTATTTAATATATTGGACCTAGTCCACCTTACACTGAATGACTTCCACTAATAATACATAACCACATTCCCATTGGGTATCTCTCTAGGTACCCCATATTACCCCCTTAGGTATACTACATTCCATCCCCCTTCACATGTTTCATCTTCAAGACATGAGAAGAAACCATAAAATATCATCGGCTAAGCAATGTATCCAACTGGTACCAAGTAAAACCATCCATCCATCCTAATGGAAGACAAACATGATGTCCAACTAATTCCTTGCCACCCTGATCTTGCTCCTCATCATGTCAATGTTTCCATTAGATTGGTTCTTTATCATGATGTCTTCATGTAGTGTTGGTAGGCCTCCATGTACCTCTGGATTGGTTTCCTTTTTGGTGCATAAGTTTGTTGATGCTCACTCCATTGCCTTGATGATTTTTGTTTCTCTATATGATGTGGTTGACGATATACAACAACTGTAGGAATCTGTTTTTTTTTCTTCAAATGTGCAACACATTGTGCATTTGATTAAATGACCTCCTTGGCTTATTTATTGTGTACTTCTTGTGTCTTTTCTTCATCTCATTTTGTAGAATCAGCCTCTGATTCAACTTTAGACTCATCAATAACTTCTTTGTTTTCCCCAATAAGCCCTTATTTCTTACTAAGAGACACATATTGCAATGTAATTTTCTTTTTCTTATACCAAAGCTTTAGAAACATCTTTTGCACATTAATATTAATTGTACAAACCGATTCCATCCAAGGATATCCAAAAACTATATCCACATTAGCCATATCTATAGCATGACAATCAAAATGCAAAACATATGTATCCATAGTGAGATTCAAATATTAAAAAATTTGAATATTTTCACCTTCAACTTCTGTGCTTTGAATATTCTTTGCAGGAACTTGAAATATATTAACCAATTTAACATTGATAAAATTATCCATGCAACTAGGGTTAATAGAATCAATGATATTTTCTTTCTGAATACATCATGGAACCTATAATATAGAGTTGCCAAATGAAAATAAACATGTGGTGCTTTATTTATTCTTACTCTTGGCTTGAGACCACTTTTCTAAAATTACTTTCTCAAATGCTTCATCGGAAAGTTCCATCATCTTGGTAGATTCCAATAATCACCACCATATCTTAGCATAATCCATTAAGCTAGTGGATAGCCTTATTCTCCAAGTTATTGGATTCTTTGATTCTACAAATTTTATGAATTATTCCATACTAATAACATCATCTTTTCCTATGAAATACATATTTCTTGGAAGGAATGTTCAATTGAAAACCATGGTTTAAAAATAACTTACTATGCAAATCGCGCGGCTTTTTTTGCAAAAACCCTGAAAATGGCCGAATTTAAAATGTTCATAACTTCATTTCCTGAGCTTTGTTTCGGCCTATTGTTGTTTTGAAATTGGGTATTTTTCTGAGAGGAATTCAAATATCCAATTTAGTTTTCCAAATTCATCTCAAAAATATTTAGATATGAACCTAAACTGTGCCTCCCTCTTTTTTAAATTTGATCGTTAGAAAGGGATTCTTAGCTTTGATTCATAGTTTTGGTTTTCATACTTTCATTATTCTGTTATGAATATGTATTTGATTATTGTAATGTAATATTGCTTCATTGGTATGAGCTCACATATGTTGTTGTGTCATTCAAATCTTAACATGTTGTATTGTTAATCCCTAATATTGGCTCATTACCCCTTAATTGGGTCATATTATATTAGTAATGTTATTTTATTTATGTTGACTTTAGGCCATTAGTTGTAATTATACCTCCTAGTCTCCTATATAAACCAAGGAGACATTTTCATTTTGAATCATCTTGTACTTGAACATTTAAGTGGGGTAAAAGGCGGTTGCCCCCTCGAAGAGGCTTATTATCTGAAATTGTCTCTTTTTCAAGGTGTGTAGTACTTTTTCTAAGGTTTTTCTATTCTATATTGATATTTGGTTCCTAACATATCATATCAGAGCTCAATGTCTTGGGGTTTCGCTGCTACATCTGAGACACCTTGGAATTTTTGCTATAACTTGTTTTGTACAATGTTTCAGAAGGAACTTCTTGGAGGATATTTAGTATATGGATCAAGGTATGTCGGGTTCAAAATTTAGCTCCTGAGACCTTATACTTTCAGAGATACAACATGTACAAGATAGGGTTCTGGAATCATCCTGAACTGAGTCATTGAGGAATTTTCTCTATAAAAATGTTTTTGTAATGTTTCAGACCTTGAACTCTATAGACTATTTACAAAACTTAGTAAGGTATCTGTGGTAAACATTTTAGCTTCTGGGTCATCTTAAATTTTTATATACACCCTGTGTAAGATAGAGTATTTGACTAGCCCTATTGACTAGTCTCAAGAAGGTGTTCCAGGTAAAACAATCATAACTTCTTCCTAGAGTATCCAAATTGAGTGGGATTGGTTTCATTGGATCTTGGACAATCTGCAGTATTTATGGTGTGAGTTTCAAAATTTTATATCAATTATTTTGTGCGAAGCACGCTATACAAGGGATATCTCCTGGAAAGGAAAGAAATCATCAAGTTGTGGGGAAGTTACCATAAATTCCACTTGGCACATCCAATTTTGATCATATCTGTGGCATTGCAGAGAAGAAATATTAGAAAACTACATAAAAGAAAGTTTCATACCTAGAAGGGTCGAAACTTGGGAGATACAACAGAAGAAGCATTGTCTAGCAGAACCACCTCAAAATCAAGGTTCAAAAGTGATACTTGGCTAACATGCGACCAAAAAAAGGAACTTCTACACCAAATAAGCCTCCAGAAAATCCTACTTGGACTCTTTATGAAGATTAAGAAATGTGTAGGGACATAAATGAACTACAAAATAAAATGGATTAAATGGAAGCTATGTTGGATACTAAGATGGATGGCTTAAAAGGGGAGATCATTGAAGTATTGAAAAATTTCGTAACAGAGAAGACACCTGAAAGTGAAAATGAATCCCATGAAATATCATGATGAGGACACAAGGAGGGTAAATCAAGAATGGAGAAACGCCAACTTTGGTTTGAAGACCAACCATGTTCCTAAGATTGATATGAGGAAGTTTGATGGCAAGGACCCAATCACATGGATACTTCAGATGGAGCAATTCTTTGATCTCCATAATGTGCCACATACACAAAAGGTA
>SNQJ01S0004248.1:105157-145575 GCA_010110895.2 Picea sitchensis
AGTTGTATCTTAAACATTAGATTAGATTAGTCCCGCTTCAATCCTGCATATAATTTGCGTGTGCTTCATAATTTTATGAACCTCAGTTTGAAAAATTAGAGAGTTGGGCAAGTACTACAATGCAATTAATTCAGCATTAGTTCAGCTCAATGTAACAATCGTCGTTCCCTTGTTACGATTGTTGTTCTCTTTAGAGGAAGTGTCGTTCATTTGAATAGACCAAATGTCGTTCCCTTTACGATTGTTGTTCCTTTACAGGTGTTTCATATCTGGAGGATGAGGTATTGAAAATGGAAGGTAAGAACCTACATAGGAAACAAGGAAAATGCTTGTGCCAGTGCCTACCTTCGGTTGATGAATAGAGGTTGTTTTTAGGGTATCTTTAGAGCCCAACATTTTGGCGTCGTTGTCGGGGAAGCACCATGGATTGAGGTATCAATTTATTTTTCATTTCAATTCATGCAAGTGTGATCTATATGTGTTGGTAAGGGGTCATAGCATCTACGTGAGTGGAGACTCCTCATGTTCTCCCTGCCAACTAGGTAAGTGTGAATTTCAGTTTCTTCAAAGAGTATTTCAATTTCCACAAGAGTAATTTCAATTCCAACAAATTTCAATTTATGGAAGAGTGTTTAATTTCTTCAAGTGTGATCTACATGTGTTGGTACAAAGGATCATAGCATCTCCTGAGAGGAGACTCCTCATTGTCCCTACCAACTATCAAGAGCGTTTAATTTCTGAAACTGTGAAGAGTAATTGTTTTATGTTTTAGCAAGAGTGTTTTTATTTAAGATTTTTCATTTTGATTTGGGTGCTGTGAGAATCCTTTTATAACATGGTTTAAAAATGAATTTCATCTTGGAACTACTCACTCAGATCCTGACAAACGTCGGGATTTCCTCTTCCCAGGAAGAAGATATCTTGACAAGGATCAAAGATTCAAATACTTGTCCAGAAACAATTGAAGATCCAACATCTGAAGACTCTTATGCATCTGATGACGAACAATTGATCGAAAAGGAGATCAAGGAAGATGAAGAGGAGTTACAGCATGATTCGAGCGAGGAAAATTGTGCCTATGAAAGATTGATCGAATGATGGTTTCAAGAGAGTACTAGGTTAGATCCATTTAGTTTTTCTTTTTATTTTTGTAATTCACAGTTTCAACAGCTAATTTCACACGTTCATACATATTTCTGATTCTCATTTATGAAATTGAAAGACAACATATCCGTATTACTGTTTCATGCATGGATACATTGGCTATTTGACTACACTTAACTAATCTCTCATTTTTAATTAGCGTAGTGTAGGTAGGAGTTTTTTTTTTCAAGTTTTTTATTTTCATTTTTTAGAATAAGTATGCTCTCCTCCGCGCTTAGTGCAATCGTGAGGATCAGAAAGTAGGATGACTGATTGATTTTAGGGAGATTAGTTGATTGATGAAAAAATTGCCTAATCTATTTTTCCATCTACGAATTGTTTCTATTTGCTCACAAATTTTTAATAAGTTTGCAAAATCGATTTTTATTTTATTTTAAAACATAGTAAAAAAAATAAAATACATGTTTGCACATCTTCCATCTGCAAATCAAATAAAAAAAAAATTACATTAAATAAATAAAGGAGATCTTTGGCATGGGAAACAATACCAGTCACTAAAGAAGATATACACAAGCAAATGAACCAACATAAAAGCAAGCATCATTGGTTTTCCCCTCTCGAGTAAAAAGAGACGACCTTACACAGCGAGTTAAAAACTCACCATCACAGAGCGCGAAGTAGTTCATCTAAAACGATTCTCTATCTATTCCCAGCTAGAAAGAGGAGCCATGTTCCTACCAGCATTCATGAATCCATGTCACTCCAACTCAGCTTTTCCTTCGTCCCTTATCATGTAGATGCCTGGAAATAACCCTGGAAATAAACAAAATATCATAAATTTTAAATGAACAGGTCGAAGGCAGGTAACAAGGTAGGTCAACGAAGGTAGGTCTAATGTTCTATTTTTTAGACCATCATGTCCCCAGTAGGGAATCAAAGATGTAGGAAATCAATCAATATCTCAATAACTCAGTTTCAACCAACCTTCACTAGCACGAGACCTTAATTAATTTGGTCAAAATAAAATTGTTTATCATTGTTCGCTATTTCACTATGCATACATATTTTCTTTCATATTACTCATGGGCTATAATTGAAATAAAGAGAACATTATTGAAAAATATATGTTGCCTTCACTTGGTCAACTGAATCTACACTCGAAATTTGAGTTGTTTCTTAAACTTGGTCAAATGAAATTGCATGGTACGCATTAAGGTTTTTGGGAGATAGAATGGAAGATCTTGACGGAATGAAGGTGCACACTTCAACGATCTTGTTAGAATAACTAACTAAAGGAATACTCAGGTAAGTGCATGTTGTGAGGGATCGACAAGGTAAGAAGATCCATTTTTTTTTTATATCCCAGATTCTCAGCATACCCCCTGAAATCTGGCTTTAGATTCATGTTTATCTCCTCATATCTTCGATACGTTCAACTGAACAAAGAGATTTTTCTGCCGGAGGTTGCAAATCCCATGTATATCTCATCATTAGAAATGGCACGCGTCTATAGTTCCAAGGTAGTACATCTAGATTTTAAAAATGGGATAATTATAGTTGTGTTTCTAACTATGATTGGCATTATCTATGCAAAATTATATGCAGTTTTGTTCTGTTGGCAATCCACTATGATTTTTATTTATTACATTAGCAATATTATTCCCAATGTGCCATCACATAATTGCACATGAGAAACCATAAGAAGGTATGCTTTCATGATTTTCTATTAGAGTGGGATTTGCTTGAGTAACAATAGCAGGTCAATGCATATGGTCATCTTGTCATCGCATCTATGAACTTTATCTTCCAGGAATTGTTTAAAAGTGTGTCTTTTTGTTGGTTCCAAAAAGGAAAAAGGTTATCAATCTGAGTAATGACTACCTCCCTTCGGTCAGGGAATAATTCACAGGCCAATGAATGGAAAAAATACGTATATCTAGTCCTTAAGGTGGTCGTATATACTACCTCTAAGATATACGTATATAAATCATGTCTAGCAATTCTAGGCAGTGCCCATGGATTAATATTATTTACAACATGCCAAACTTGTCAATTGATTGGTTTTATCTATTGTTTATAACGCAGAATTGATGTCGACCCTGTATGATAAACACAGAATTACCAGAAATGCAGAATTGATGCTGATCCTATATGAGAATTTAGTGGCAAGCAATAATGACTATGGTTATGAAACATGCAGTGGCATTAATCCTCGCTAATCATTGTGCATATGAAAGCTATATTCGAATGATGATTGCTGAGGAGAAATAGCATATCTTCCCTTTATTCAGCAGTGCATGTGTGATCTCATGTTGGGGAAGAGAGAAGCTGGCCTGGTAAACCTATTTATTTTCTCCATACACCACTCGATCGCATAATAAGATGAAGTGTTGGTCTGATACGTGATCAAGTGGTAGGAAGAACTTGCAGCTTTCATCTTCAGTCTCCTTTAGATGTGGATACTGATACAACGTGGGCCCCACAAAATTCTCCTATCGGATGGGCCATTCGTGGTGGCCTCGTGGTGCAGGTATAGAAAGATGAAAGTCAACAACCATTTTTTTGTATTTTTTATAATAGAAATAATAATTTTTTTTCTTTTATTTTGTTTCTAATTTTCTTTTAGTTTTTTGTTTCATTATAAAAAGATTATAATGACAAAAAAAAATGTTTGTTTTAAAAAGAATTTTTAGTTTGTTTTGTTTTATAATAAAAAACTATATAATAATAATAATATATATATATAAAAAAAACATAAAAATTATAAAAACACTATAACTTATAAAAATCAAAATATTACATAAACATTGGAAAACTCCAAAAATTACAAATGGACATTTTTATAATTCCTAAAAACAATATTGAATCATGTTTTTACTATTTTACGCTAAGTTGTCCCTTGGAGTCACTTTAGCAAGCAATCAACGATGAAACAAGCGCGTGCAACGACCATCACAACACGTATAAAAACACATTTTTATTTCTTTTACTTTGTCACATATGTACTTCTTTCTGCATGTTATGTTTTTCTTCGAACATCTCAAAAGTTTTCATAAAAGATTTGTACTAAGTTTTTTTCATGTGCGCAAACGATCACATCTTGCTACTCAAGTGATTTTCAAGAATCACAAAACTTTTGAAAAAACATTCTTTATTGACTGCTTGAAGGAGTTGATTCTCATTCCAAACATCATGTCATTTTCTATTACACAATGACCATTCATAAAACCATTTTGTGTCATGAATTATTTCTTCCTATTTATCCTTCAAAGCAGATTTATCATCCCTATGTTGAATCCCATCTTCCATTGAACTATCCTTCATGACTTTGCACATGCCTATCTTTTTGAATCACATACATCTCTTTATCTTTTTCAGTTCATTTTTTCTTATCAATAAAAATCTCCAAATCCCTTTCCATGACTACTTTACCTTGCCATAAACACTGTTGCTAATGAGATATTTTTATTTATAGTCCTACCAATATTTTTACAAACTCGCTTTGATGGATGTGGGATTCCTTAAGGCCCACCTTTTAACAAGTCTTTCCCCATCGATCTCAACACCTTATCTGGGATATAGACTAGAGTCCATTTTGAGTACCTAGATTCTTGCATGACTTAATGGGAATTTCTCTTGTTTGCAATCATGGGAATACATCAATGTCCCTTGATCGTTAGATCTTGAAAGTGGCTCGACAACATCTCATTCATTCACACTTGGCAAGATATACTCAGGTACCTTGGCACTCATTGACATCAATGGTGAGTTTTCCTCACATTGGTTAACGACATTCATCAATGGGAGGTAATCCAATGACTTATCTTCATGCTCAACATTGACACATCCATTCACATGATTAGAATTGTACCATCAAGTTGTAGCAAGTGAAGACTATACACTTTTTCATGACTTCCTCAACAGTTACAACAACATGACTTCAACTATCTGAGAGTACTACAATTCAACTTTTATACTTCCTCTTTTCCATGATTCATTCAACAGTAGTTTAGATTCCTCCACTTCACATTCTTTGATCCAGCAGACAGTTGTCGCAGCTACAACAACAATCACTTTTCACATGATCATGTAGCAGTGACATCTTCCATGCTGCAACAACTGCATTAGCCATATTCCTATTGAATAGTTCATCAACATTTTGGGTAAGTGGAGGTATGTTACTTTCTAAAATTTAATCATGTAATTCCCCAACTATTAGCAATGAATAATTTGGAAAATTCCCTCACCAAGCTCCCTTTCCTTTTCACTTCTATGACCCATGCCAAGTTGCATGAGGACATGAAACCAAATAAGTTGGGGGTAGGGGAATTTTTTCACTATCATCACTCCATTTTTCCACTACCATCATTCCATTTTTTGTCTCATTTACCATTTACCAACATTTCTTTTCCAACGATACTCTATTGCACTTTGCTTCATAAGCATTGATATACATATTGGCATGATTCACAAATATGAAAAAGATCTTTCTTATACTCAGTGATGTTTCCTTATGCACATTGATAGCATATATTTTTTAGTAAGAATATGGGTAAATTATTATCATAACAACAAGAGAACAAATGACTGTTGTTAACACAAGAACCAACATTCTTTATATTCATGGTTGTCACAAAAGAACCAACCATAAGAAAATTTCAGTCGTTACTCATGTAAATCCCATCCTGGAAACATCCATTATCATCACTCAAAGCCAAAATTCAGATGCCAAAATTTCTTGAGAAGATCCGTGCATAGTTGCATGCGGACATGGAACAAGTTCAGTTGGGGGGTATGTTGGGGCTCAAAAATTTCATATTTTTATCCACCTTTCCCTTCATCATTATTCACAGTTCATCGCCCATTAACCTTTCATGATATCATTTTCATCAATATATTTGGGTTTCACCTTATTATTTTCCACTTTATTCATTTTAGTATTAAAAGGCAATTTGTGATTAAATATTATAAAATCAACATGTTTTCATATATATCTCAAAACTGTGTGAGGTTTGTAATGTGTAGGAATATGTGAAGGATTAATTCAAAAGGACTTCTCGAATACTTCCTCCATCATTTCAATCTTTGAGGAGATAATTCAAGCCCATTCCAAGGACAAGATCATGGAGATTTTGATGCAGGAGCATCTCTCCACATCAACCAGCCAACCAACCAGCCCACGTCAGCGCACACATTCAATGGGAAGAGGCACAACCTCATTTCAAATTTAAATTTTGAATGTAATTAATGTTGTAGGTTGTTGAGCCATGGAGCCATGCCTTTGTGAAAGCATTAGAGTAGGGAGCCTTGAATGTTTGTAAGGCTGAGATCTAGATCCAATTATGGACTAGACAACCCATTCAATGTAATTTAATAGGGTAGGTAGTTTGGAGGGAAGAGCTCAAAGAGCCCCCTCATGTAAAATATAGGGAGATCTTCTTTGTATTATCATAGAGAGAGAGAGAGAGAGAGAGAGAGAGAGAAAGAGAGAGTAGAGAAGAGCCGAGACTTTGTTAGAGTCCGTGCTCAGAACACCTTTGTAAATAGGCATTTTATAAATACAAACCAGAGCAGTTTTTCCAGCATATTGTCTTTGTTGTGTGAATGTATTTGTGTGTTCTTTATATGTTGTAAATGTATGTTAGGTATGCATTTGCAGGGGTTGTTTGATTTCATGGTTAGAGTTCTTTGAGACTTCACCCCAGGAGGGTGTGACAGAACACTGCGGGTTCTGATAGCCATGCACAGAGAATGCATTTCTAAATTCTGCGGGTTTAGACAAAGGCATGCCAGGAGGGCACAGTAGTTGAAATAATCAACTTCGAGGAAGACCTCAAGGTTTTTGAATACCTTGGAGGTAAGACTGTGTATGAGAGACACAGTTGTAGACAGAATCTCTGAGGAGTTCTGTAAAGCTCTGCCAGGAGGGCATTGAGCATATGCACAGGTTGCATTGAAGAAGAACACTTCCATGGGTTCAACATAAGTTAGAATCACTGAGGATTCTAGATTCTCTACCAGGTGGGCATTGAGACGGTGCAAGGAGCGCACAAGGAGAGAACTCTTTGAGTTCTGTAATTTGAAGAAGAATCCAAGGAGAAGGATCTTCACAGGGTTGTTGAACACCCTGAAAGACTCAGCAATAGGTTTCTTGAGTGAAGGAGTGCCAGAAGGGCCATATTTCTCCATATGTAGGAGAAGGAAGAAGGATAAATTCCTTAGAAGTCTAAGTAACAGGAAAGCTCAGAAGAGATAGCACTTTGCGTGCAAAGTCTCTGCAGGGGCGCAGAAGTCAAAGAATCCTTTGTGGATTTGAAAGGAGAAGCTCAGGAGGGACAACATTTTTATACGCGTAGGCAAGAAATCAAAGTCGTGGAGATCACAGGGAAAAGAATTCGAAGTTGAGGCCTTTGGACATTGGAAATTCTTCCAAGCATTGGAAGAAAGCGTAGAAGCTCAAGAGAGAGCACAACTGCCGTTGGATCTACAGAAAGGATCTGGAACGTTGAAAGTTTCTACATCCAAGGAGAAGTAGGAGAGAACACAAGAGAAGAGGAGATCGTGAGCCATCAGATCTCACTCAAACAGTCGATAAACGTCAGATCTATCAGAAGAAGCGTGAATTTTAACCCTTGTGAGTAGAGGGGAGAAGTCTTGAAGGAGTGAGCCATTGGGATTTCAAACTTCGGGAATTTGGGAGTCTCGTTGACAAGAGTTCAGAATGTTGCATGGATAAGTCCCGAAGGACATAGAACTGCGGTCATGAGGATAGTGGTCACATGGACCAAGGCATACCCCAGGGGGATAATTGCTGTTTAAAGTCATTTCAACATTTCGGCATTTCGGTGATCGCGAGATCAAGGGAATAGAGAACTCTTGACATCGGGAAACAAAAAGTCCCGAAACCTGAAATATAATTTCTTGTCGAGGAAAAAGTCACAAACGTGCAGAGAGGTCGTGATAGAAGAAGGACCCATGGATCAAAAATTTGAGATTCCATCAGGGAATCAAAAGAGCCACTTCGGCTTAAAGGGGAAATGATTGAACGATCCTGTGAGCAGCCGTGCACCAGTTTTGGTATCAGAGTGAGAACTTTGTTTGTATATTTCAGGCAGAGAGAAGGCAAATGAAGACAGGGCATTGGAGACTCTGTGATGATTGTTTGCAGGTAGGAAACAATCAAGAAGACAGTGAGAGGGACTGTATGAGAGGTTGGAGACACTCAGGGTTACAGAGTGACAACGGTAGATTTTCCAGGAGGACAAATAGATAGCAAGATGGCTACTGAAGGCCATAGATATGCTGGAAGGAAAGACCCAGAGTTGATGAGCAAAGAAGAAATAGATGAAGAGCTTGCTGATATAAGGGCAGAGATAGAAAAGACTGCATTGCGGATGCAACAGAATGCCAAGTTGAGATGGGTATATGAATGTCCCATGAGGAAGGCAAAAGTAAAATGGCCAGTCAAGGAGTTGATGGCTAGAAGACAACGTAGGTTGTTAAGAGGATGGTTGAGGCATGTTAAAAACCTCGACAGACCTGAGGAGATGGTTCAGGTATGTGAACCAGAGACTGGGAGAAACCTTGTTAGTGAGGATGAATTGGGATCAGCTAAAGATCTCAAGGACTATCAAGAAGATAGCTAGGAAATTCCCAATTTCCAGGAGGGAAATGATATGAGGTCATTGTGGGATCTCATGAACTGCTAGGAGGGTAGCAGGAAAATCCCAATTTGCCAAGTGGGAATGGGAACAGAAATGAGGCTATGTGAGAGTCTCATGAACTCAGAGGTAAGTTTAGATCAGCCAGAAGAGCTGACAAAGGAAGATCAGAATAGCATTCTAATGATTGGGGGAATTGGAATATTCCTACCACTTAGCCCAGGGGAGGCAGAATTTTGTGTTGTCGATGATACAACAGGAGGAAGACAGCCAGCTATGACTGCCAAAGAAGAATTGGAGTAGGTGTTAGAAGCTTCCTAAGTAGAGGAAGAAAATGAGCATTCTGAGGAAGGGCTCAACAGTTTTAGCCAGGGAGCTGAGAAGACTGCAGCACTAAAGCTGACATTAGAAGAAGAGTAGGCAGATATAGTACTCACTCCATGGGAGATGGAGCTGGAGATGTTGGAGGATTGGCTGAACAATCCAGAGAAAATAGAGGATCATTCTGAGGAATCGCTCAAAGACTTTAGCTAGGGAGATGAATTGGAAAAGACTATAGTACCGAGGTATGCAACATATGATGAAGAGAAATTCCAAGTTGAGGAGAAACTAGGTGAAGCTGGAATTCAACCAGCAGGAGAACTAGAAGAAGAGGAAGTTGAACAACATTTCAGTGAGGAGAATACAGAGATGAAGTATGTAGCAGAGTGGACACTTAGTTCCACAGAAGATGAAGAGGATGGCCTGGGAGATCATGGTGATCTTCCCATTTGTAGGGAGAAATTGCAGTAGGGGAGGTTGCATGAACATAGCCAGCCACTAGAGAAACTAGACAAAGTGATCGAGAAGATTAGAAGGCTAATGGTGGAGTCAGCAGAGACTGCTAGCAAGGAGAAGCTGGGTAGAGAATAAACAATAGAAGTGGAAGCAATAACAACGCAACAGAAGAAGCAACAACAGGGAGATGGAGCAGATGAACAGCTCCAGAAATTTGTTTGGGATCCAAGAGGATTTCCACCACTGAGATGGGAATCTCATGAGAAGGAGCTCATGAATTTTGCAGATGAGGATTATGATGCAGGAGCATCTCTCCACGATAGCCAACCATCCAACCAACCCACGTTAGGGCACACATTCAATGGGAAGAGGCACAACCTCATTTCAAATTTAAATTTTGAATGTAATTAATGTTGTAGGCTACTGAGCCATGAAGTTGTGACTTTGCGCAGGCATTAGAGTAGGGAGCCTTGAATGTTTGTAAGGCTGAGATCTAGATCTGATTCTGGACTAGACAACCCATTCAATGTAATTGAATAAGGTAGGTAGTTTGGAGGGAAGAGCTCAAAGAGCCCCCTCATGTAAAAGATAGGGAGATCTTATTTGTATTATCACAGAGAGAGAGAGAAAGAGAGAGAGTAGAGAAGAGCCGAGACTTTGTTACAGTCCGCGCTCAGAACACCTTTGTAAAGAGGCATTTTATAAATACAAACCAGAGTAGTTTTTTCGGCATATTGTATGTGTTGTGTGAATGTCTTTGTGTGTTCTTTATATGTTGTAGATGTATGTTAGGTATGCATTTGCAGGGGTTGTTTGATTTCAGCATTAGAGGTCTTTCAGGCTTCACACCAGGAGGGTTTGACAGAACACTGCGGGTTCCGATAGTCATGCACAAAGAATGCATTTCTAAATTCTGCGGGTTCAGAAAAAGGCATGCCAGTAGGGAACAGTAGTTGAAATCATCAACTCAAAGGAAGACCTCAAGGTTGTTGAATACCTTGGAGGTAAGACTGTGTATGAGAGACACAGTTGTAGACAAAATCTCTAAGGAGTTCTGTAAATCTCTACCAGGAGGGCATTGAGCATATGCACAGGTTGCATTGAAGAAGAACTCTATCGTGGGTTCAACAAAATTCAAAATCACTGAGGATTCTAGACGCTCTGCCAGGTGGGAATTGAGCAGGTGCAAGGAGTGCACAAGGAGAGAACTCTTTGAGTTATGTAATTTGAAGAAGAATCCAAGGAGAAGGATCTTCACAAGGTTGTTGAACACCCTGAAAGACTCAGCAATAGGTTTCTTGAGCGAAGGAGTGTCAGGAGGGCATCATATTTCTCCATCTGCAAGAGAAGGAAGAAGGACAAGTTCCTTAGAAGTCTGAGTAATAGGAAATCTCAGAAGAGATAACACTTTGCGTGCAAAGAATCTGCAGGGGCGCAGAAGTCAAAGAATCCTTTGAGGATTTAAAGGGAGAAGCTCAGGAGGGACAACATTTTTATACACGTAGGCGAGAACTCAAAGTCATGGATCTCATAGGGAAAATAATTTGAGGTTGAGGCCTTTGGACATTGGAAATTCTTCTAAGAATCGAAAGAAAGAGTAGAAGCTCAGGAGAGAGCATAGCTTCCATTGGATCTGCCGAAAGGATCTAGACCATTGAAAGTTTCTACGTCCAGGGAGTAGCAGGAGAGCACACAGGAGAAGAGGAGATCATGAGCCATCAGATCTTGCTTAGACAGTCGATAGCCATCAAATCTATCAGAATAAGCATAAAGTTTAACCCTTTTGAGTAGGGGGGAAAAGTCCCGAAGGAGTGAGCCATCGGGATTTCGGACTTTGGGAATTCGGGAGTCCCATTGACAAGAGGTCAGACTCTTGCGTGGATAAGTCCCGAAGGACATAGGACTGGGGTCACGGGGATAGTGGTCATATGGACCAAGGAATAGCCCAAGGGGCTAATTGATGATTAAATCCATTTCGACATTTTGGCATTTCGGTGATCGAGAGACCAAGGGGACAGAGAACTCTTGACATCGGGAAACAAAAAGTCCCGAAATCCGAAATATAATTTCCTGTAGGGGAAAAAGTCACAGACGTGCAGAGAGGTGATGACAGAAGAAGGACATGTGGATTGAAAATCTGAGATTCCAGTAGGGAATCAAAAGAGCCTCTTTGCCTCAAGGGGAAGTGATTGAAAGATCCTGTGAGCAACTGTGCACCAGATTTGGTTGGCATATCTTATCCAAGATATATGAGAGATATGTGTGAGAATTTGAAGGGATTATATTTTGTAATAATCGAAAATAGGTTGAGAGAAAAGTGGATCTATAATTATGATATGGTTATCTTATCTTCAAGGCTGTCATGTATAAAATATAATCCTCACTCTTCATGAGGGGGGGTAATTAGGATGAGAAAGAGTTCAGTCATTAGGATTTGAAAGAAATGGATTCTTAGCTTTGATTCATAGTTTTTGTTGTCATGCTTTCATTATTCTGTTATGAATATTGATTTGATTATTGTAATGTAATATTGATTCATTGGTGTGAGATCACATATGTTGTTGTGTCATTCAACTCTTCACATGTTGTATTTATTTTCCTTCATGTAGTTCTACATTCCTAGATTAATTTCATTTCAGTTGTGTGTTGTAGCAATTCAATTCCAAGTCGTGTGTTTCGATTTCCTACATTAGATTAATGATTCAATTTCAGTTGTATCTTAAACATTGGATTAGATTAGTTCCGCTTCAATCCTGCATATACTTTACGTGTGCTTCGTAAGTTTACGAACCTCGGATTGACAAATCAGATATTTGAGCAAGCACTACAATGGAATGACTTCAACATTATTTCATCTCAATGTAATGACTGTCGTTCCCTTGTTACAATTGGTGTTCCCTTTACAAGTAGTGTTGTTCATTTGAATAGAACAACTGTCATTCCATTTACGACTTTTTTTCCTTTACAGGTGTTGCATATCTGGAGGATGAGGTAACAACCTATGTAGGCAACAAGTAAAATGCTTGTGCCAACACCTACCTTCGGTTGATGCATAGAGGTTTTTTTTAGGACATCTTTAGAGCCCAACAATAGGGAAAGTCATAAAACATAATGTCAAGCTGGAATATATTGGCACAAAGGAACAAGTTATTGATATATTTACAAAACCTCTTCCTAGAGAAGTATTTGATCATCTTAGACAGGAATTGGGGGTGGTACCTATTCCATCCAATCAATAAAGTAATATAAGAGGAGAAAAAGATCAGGGGGAGATGCAAAAAAACAAGAATGTTGTTGGTTACAGAGAAAAACATGAAGAGTACATTGCAAGGAGGAGAATATCCATTTTCCATTGATGTCAAAGGGGGAGAGTAAAAATAAAGGGGGAGATTTGTAAAAAGAGAGACTTGCGAGAACAAAACGAGTACAAAAATAACTAGGTGTTTCCTTCAAAGAAAAAGGGGGAGTTTGTTGGAAATATTTTTGTCATTGATGTCAAAGGTAGACATGACTATGACAATCATAGATGTCATTGATATCACAAGAAGGGGGAGACTTATTGTTGTCAGTGATAGGGAGGCATTATAAATGTCTATGCAAATTGATAAGATTTTTTCATTGAGGTTAAAGAAGAAAACCAAGGAATTTGAAATGGAAAGAGGAAGTAGATAATTCCCTTGTATGAGCCTCTGTCTGTAAAATATGACTATGCATTGTTAAATTTCAGCAATTGTTCCATGTTTACCTTGAAGATGAAGTGATTGTGTGAAAATAAACCAGATTGAATTCTGGTTGCACCATTTTAAAGAAGAATGGTGATTGGATGTAATTGAGGAGAATAAAAAAATACGACAATGAAAAGGAAGCATGGGAATGTATTAAGTTTGGAAAATGAGGTTTAAGGTCCAATAAACCCGATCAAAGAAAGAAGAGACAAGTGAATTATCCCACATGCATAATGAGAATAGACTTCAATGGTTTTATATTGAAAAAGTGACATTACATTGGTTGAATGAAAATAGATGAGATATGGAACCTCTCACAAGGAATTCAATTTTATGTTGTGGGGCCCATCATACAAGATCGATGAGATTTAGAAAAACTTAATTGGTATCAAGACAAACATGAATTTTCATCGGGCAACAAAGAATCGAGAGTTTTTGAAGAAGTAATGAAATGAGCACAAACCCCCAGTGGGATCTTGAATGTTAACTAATTATCAAGAAATCATACAGTTAATGAAGTATGGAGGGTCAATGAGCATGCCAGAGAAGTATCATAATGTCTCGCACAACGTGGTGAATTAGAAGAATTTTTCTATGTATGAGGAATTGGTCAGATGAACGAGGTCGCAAATATAGACAAGTGAATCAGGAAAATTCCTTTTACCCATGCTGAAATGAAAGATAAGTTATTAAGTATGGGTGAAAAATAAGTGTGGCAGAACATGAAGGTGTATTTTGGAGGACGGACAAGTTTTAACACAAATTCCTTAGAACCACAGTTAAAAGTTTAAAAATATTCTAAGTATGGATGCAAAATATGTGAGGAAAAACATGAGAGTGTATTTTGGAGGTCGTCGAAGTATGTATATAAGAAATGATGAAGTAAACCATGAAGTTGACGGACTGATGACTAAGATTGAATCAAAGTCCAGATCATACAATTTTTTAGTGTGAAGTTCATGTCGATTATTCAAGTGGCCAACGATAGAATATATATGGTTGAAATTCAATCCAAAGACTAATCAGACAACTGCTATGCATTGTGGTTGAATGGTGTGTTTTGGTGGATAGAAAACAGATCAATGGTCAAGATTAAATATGAAGACAGATCAAATGGTGGCTAAGTGTTGAGGTTGTGTTTCATTTTTTTATGGGTAGAGAACGGATGAATGACCACAATCGATTCAAGGGACCACATATGACGACTATTGAGTGCGTATGTATGTGTTGTGACTAGCGCAAAACAAGGAATGAATTTTGGACTAGTTTCGAAGGATTTATGAAGTCCAAATTTTAAAGAGAATCCAAGCAATATAGAGCTAACCTCATGATCAATATTCTCTGGAAATGTGGACAAACCCTTGGGTGTATGATCTATATAAATAATGATGTTGAAATCCAAGTAAAAAAGAAGAGAGTGAGAGTGGATCTTGTGAAGATATTCTCTGAGGCTCTGAGGTTTGAGGATGCCAGAGAATGAAACTAAGATGATGTAATAATATAAGGGTGGTTTGAAGGTGAAATGTCTAAGGAACCTATGAAATCTAGAATATTTTGAAATGAAGGAATGTGTTGTGACAAGAAATAAACAATTGTTTGTATGTGAAGGATTGAGGGGAAGAGAATATTTGAAATTACTGACAGATTGAGGAGATTGTTGTCTCGAGTAGGTTAGTTCCTATATATTACTAATTTGGTGCTCAACTAAGGGGATTGGTGTCTCCTACAGGTTGGTTCCTACAAACACTATAATAGTAGGTTGGTGCCTACATGATTTTTTAAAATAATTGTTTTGACGTTTTCTCCCATTTGAGTTTCCATGTTAAATCTATGTGTATTGTGGATTGTATTGTTGTTTACTTATCATTAACGGTTATAGATGGTAAAGTAACACATTGATAAGTATTGAAAGAAAATAAAAGGTATCCTTATGTTGATTCACCCCACCTTTCAGTATAAATAAGTGTGCCAACAAAACTAAATAAGTGAAACCAACCAATAAAGAAATCACCCTTGAGCTATAATGTATCCCAAATAGAATTGTACCCCATACATAGAAAAGTGTCTTTTTATCTTATTTCCAATGGATTTCATGGGGCGTTTTCATATACCACACAACAAGACCAAAAACAAAGGAACTATGAGGATGGGTATGATTCAAATGTAAGAGGTTACCAACTAACTAATGGTACAAAGTGGCATCAACTTCAAGAGAAGTACAAGTGGTGACAAGTTTGACTCCAAAATGGAAGGCATAAGTGGATAGTTTAGAATCTTCCATGTGAAAGAGATGAAGAAGGTCACAAGCATACTTAGACTGGGAAATAAAAATTCATGCCTTGGTTTGAAAAACTTGGAGGCCAGGGAAATAGTGCAAATAACCTAAGTCAGTCATTTCAAATTTCTTCTTAAGGTTGATTTTGACATGGTTTAAAATTTTAGGGCGGCTTCCAATGAGGATAAGGCCATCAACATAAAGGACAAGTATTATGATATGGCTTCTATAATACCCCTCAAACAAATTATTTTTCATGTTAATAAATTTCCTTAATTGGAAAATTCGAATGTAGAATTAGATGGTAAATTTGACTATTCTTAATTTAATTATTGTGCAAGACACTGACTTGACAAGTGTCCTTAGTTACTAAAAAGATGTAAGAGACAGTATTTTTATTAATTAAATTAAAGGAACAAAAGTAATATCCAAGTTAAAAATATATGATCATGAATCCATGAATGGGGAACAAGTTAGAGATGACATTGGGAAAAAAGGGACAAGTGTAAAAAGTCAATTTTGATGATGGACACACCCTGAAAATCATGGATTTCCAAGGTTGTGAATTTCCAAAGGAGGGAAAAGAGATTGGAAAGAAAGGAAGACCTAGGACAATAATATAAACACATGTGTGAGGAGGCAATATGTTTCTTAGCATGTGGAAGGTAGAAGGGAATATCTCTGGAAAAACAAATTCAGGAAAATATAGGATACTCAATGGTTGTTGTGTGAGAACGGAAGTGTTAGGAAACTACATAATTACGAAAGGAATTGTTGGACAAGGAGGCTTATTTTTCCCTTATGGATTCATGATCAAGCTCGGGGGTGATTGGAGAAAGTGTGTTGGTTGATCCACTCTATGGCCAGGTGGAAAATTGTTGTTCCTTATGTTTTCCCAGGTTCCATATACATATACATTTGTTACTGAATGTTACCAATATTATTATAATAGAATCAGTGTGGAAATCAGACAAGAATTAACATATCTATGGATGAGTAATATGTTGGATACCATAGGAATAGAATGTGAAAGAAAACATAGATGTTCAAAACATGTTTAAATAACAATATGGTAAATTTGTATATGTTTCCTATCATGTGAAATTTCAATGACCATAAGTAAAAATATGGTAATTTCATCAAATGATTTGAGAAATTAGATCATAAATGATAAAGAAAGTATCCAGTGAAATCAATTACTATTGTCTTTCCATTTAAAATATTACATGTTTACTAGTTTCTTAATTCATATTACAATCACATATCATCGAGCAATGTATAAAGTTCGATTATGAAAACATGTTAAGGCCAACATACTAAAGAAGTATTAATTCTCTGACTTATTCATTCTGAACTTAGGAAAAGGAAAGTATTATATCCATTTATTCAAATCCGCGATCCATAAAGAAATATCACCTGCAAAAAAACATACAACGTAGAATTAGTTTGTATGCAATAAACTCATTAACTAAATTAGAGTAGTACAAATACAAAAATTCTAGAGGAATCTACTTATACTTGTACATGGTGAAGCCCAAACCAAGAGGCACAATATGAATGTACTGGAAGGGGAAAATATTGAGTTTGAATTCCTGATGGGTCATCGCAAAACACATGCCTGTCATTAGTTTGGTATCCTTATGAAATTGTGGATATCTAACTATATAAACTCACATTGGAACAAATTGAAAAGAAGATAAATTACTTTGCAAAACTATCAATTACCTTTGGATGGTAAGTAAAGTAAAAAATGAAAGTATTTCATAAATCCATAAGTTTCACAAGCTTATGAACCACAGACCAAACAAACCTTACTTGTAATTTTCATGAATGCGTCAATGTTCGAGTAGAATTTAATAACAAAATTGTATTCCTGTTTGTGTTTAATACACAAGCACTTGAAATGTGAACATGTAATTATAGATTATAAACAAGGGTAGATAGATTTTTAAAACAATTCTCTGTGATATATATAATATAAATATAGATCAATAAATAATGAGGGTAAAATCACATTGAAACAAATAAAGGATACACAAGAAAATTGAATAATGAAGTTTGACCAAAACCAAACCAAATTCAGAACATTTGGGTTATGGAATCTCCAATAAAATTATTGCACAGTAGAAATCCTTTTCATAGTGTAAACAAAATATAACATTAGAGAAAGTAAATGAGACTTGACTCTACTAACCACATGTTAGGAGGGTTATCACACAAAGTGAGGCTTGACCTCCTCAGTCGACCATTTCAAATAAAGATATGAATTATACGACTAAATAAAATTTGGTATACTACCTGATAACTCGGGTTATCCCAATAGTTACAGTAGAAGTAACATGTAACCAATGGGCATGAATACAACTCCGACAAGACTAACGGAAAGATCTATGCAACATTTTCAATCAAGCATAACATAGCAAATTTATGAGATACGAAGTGATACCTAAAAAAAGTGTACAATGTATTAATAAGTAGACAGAGAAATTTTTATCACAAATAAGTAATAATCAGGATTGAAGATATATAAATATAATACACTAGGACCACAAGGAATGATTCTTTTAACGAACATAGATTAACCCTCTTACGATCTATTTAACATTTTCTAACCAAGTAATATCTTATTCCTCGGAACGATTTCATGGAAGATATAATGATTACCTTATAAAAGGAAAGGACTAAACCATGGCTTCCAAAAATTAATAGTTCTTTGAAGAATAAATGTTACCCAGGATACATAGCAAACTCCTGGATGAGTGTAACCCTCATTTGAAAAGAATAAAAACTATAAAAATCGTTGAAGGAGTAGTCATGGGTAAGATTATTGGAAAGGATTGTGATAAATCTCAAGATCAGGTAAGGAACAATTATCCCGGGATGTAATCCATGGGAAATTCGTCCGGGAAGATGAGTTAAATCCTAACAAATGGAATCTTGGAATCATTTACTCAATACAAAATACTTAGTCTCTATTACTCCCTCTATATAGGAATCTATTACTTGTATAGAAAAAACACATTACTCTATAAGATCTATAAGATACTTCTTAGGAACTCAATAGATGAATACTCAACCATGCCTAACCACAATAGGCCTTCAAACAGGTATGAAGTATCTTACCCTTCAACACCCCTTAAACACCCATTTTTACATCGTATTTGAACCAACAAACCCAACCTTACCCACACTAAGGGATAAACACACTCTTCACAAAGACAATGGACTACACTTTTCACTCTCCTCACTTCTTCTTCATTCAACAGGGAGCAGGAAGAGCCCCTTATTGAACTACCCCAATCCTATAAGGTAGGTTGAACATATGATGTTCTCCAATTATTGTTTTTAACCTCGTGCAGAGGAAGACCTTTAAGAAGTAAGAGAAATAATTCCTTTCTATGAGAGATTCTATCATACCTTTCTTTTTCTAGGATTCCTAATAAAAGAAAAAAGTATAAGATCTAGGAACTGATTGATAAGTAAGATATTTAAGGGATAGATTCCTTTCCTTATATGCGTTCAATAAAGTATATGTGATTTCTTTCCTTCTCTTCTAAAGTAAAGTATCTAAAGATTCCTTCTATAGTATTGTTCACTATACAACATTAGTAATTGCTTTTCCTAAGAAATTGTGTTTCTCTTTCGATCTTAGAGTCATGGGTAGTTAGTTGGTTAAACCCACTCTAAAATATGTGTAAAGGGTGAAGTCTAGGGTGTTTGTCTCAGTCTAATGTTATCTTGGATTGTTGTTAGGTCAAGTTGAAGATTCATTTATCTAGTTGCTCTTGTAAGATATAAGATTTGTTCTAGCAGGAGTGATAGTTCTAGTTAAGTATTGTTTCCTTGTTCTTCCTATTGTAAATAATATCTTCCTTGTCTTATGTTTTAGGAGTTTCTAAGAAGTAAAGGGGAAGAGCTAAGAAGAAGTAAAGAGAAATATATTGAGTTCCTAATGCTAAGTGATAGGATATTCCTTTCCCTCACTATGTTTGGGTATGTCTCTTTCGATTCCCTGTGATTTGTTGATTTTACTAAGTTTACAAATCAGGAGTAATGATTATGGTTCTCTGCAAATGTGATCTAAAAATTCTATAGGACCCATCAAAGCCAGACTCAATTCATCAGTTACAAGAAAATCTCCACTTAGACCTCGATTCAATCTCAACGAAGCAGAGAAATATGCATATGTTTTATTATACGGTGTAGTCTTCAAATTTGGTATGAGTAGCTAGATCACTTCAAGATGGTTATGAGAAAATATCCACTTAGACCTCATTCGCACCTTTTCAATCATCATCTTCTCTAGGGACAGAAAGGAACCTTGCTTAAAATGGTATGCCATTATAACTAAAAGATTTGAATTTAGTAAATTTACTCTAGCGCAAGCTAGAGTATATAGGAGTAGGATTTTTCGTTCACCCTAGCCCCCTATTGTATAATGCAGGTTGTAGTCAAACCATTTCTCCTCCAGATTCATGGACCTGGTGATCCAAGCATGACCTTGTCATGCACTACCAAGTGCAAACCTGAGTTGATCCTAAATGAATTCCCCTCCATAGAGTAACTAATGGGCAATAAGAACAACTTATAGCTAGTAGTAGCTTAGAGGATTGTTTAATGAGGTTCCCCATGCTCCCATGCTTATCTTCAAGATTCGCTCGATCAAAAAAAGAGTTAGTGATTGATTCTCTCTCTTAGCAATGGGGGCTGAAGAGACTTTGTATAGATTTATCACTATGGATCGCGCAATACAAGAATATTCTTGAATCTTGGAAATGTCGGGAATCAAGATTTCTATTTGATGCGATAATTCAACGGCTCATATATTCTATCTTATTATATAGAAAATGGGAGAACGATCCAATCAATCTATCTCCATCTAAAGGATATGAAATAATAAGCTGTGGAAAAAGGTAATCTTGAGGTTATACCATATCTCATGCACCTAACCTTCCCCAACTATATCAACAAATTGGATCAACAGTTGGTCACTCTTCCCCACCCGGATAGTTGAGGAGCGAGAGAGTGACGCATCATTTGCATCGTTCCATATACCAAAAGAAACCATTAGTTTCCTTTTGCAAAAAAAGAATCAGTTTGAATTGCCCCACATTACTATGGAGGTAAGTGGAAATAAATGATAGGTGGATCATTTATATACTCTTAATATGCATGCTATCTCTATCCCAAGTGTCATCAGATTCCGGATGGACGGAAGAAAGTACTTCAGGCCCACCCTTGAGATAGAAACTTATTTGAGTAAACTGTGTTCCTTGAAAGATGGTGATTGTTGCATCCATCCATAACGTCTAATTAGACTTGCTCGCATAGCATGAATGCCACCCAAAATTTTTATTCTCATTCGGGAATAGGCCTCATCATCCGATAGGAATCATGGAAGCATGAATATGTGTATCATATCATATATATACCTATATTGTGATTCTAGAGGACGTCTTCCTCTTCATGCGACGAGAATCAATGGAATAGATAGACTTTGCTCCCCTTCTTCCTCTTCACAAGCCTTTGAATCTAGTCCAAACATAGTCCACGATTCCTCCTCATGAGCGAGAGATCTACCAGGCTAATTCATGTAGTGTAACTCCTAGACTCGGGCCCCTTTCAGATATTAAGTCTGAAATCTTCATCCCCCTTATTCATGCACAGGGATTTCGAAACACAATAACTATTATTCGAACGAGTCTGCATAAAGATAGGCTAGTCCAACTGGGCCAATAGCGTAATAAAGTTTTCTCCAAGATTGCATTCACATATTGATTGAGTCTTCCAACCTATATTAGCTCTACCCCTCTTTCGTTGTGTATGCTGACCCCTTGTCTACTCCATCGAATTCATAGTTGACCGCAGAGAAAATTGTCAGTTTTACCAAAACGAAGAATGAGCTTTTCCATAGTAACGAAACCTATCCAAAATCAATGCTCTGAAAAAAAAAAATTAACGAAATTAATCATGCGAAGTAAAATGAAAGGTGGTCAGGTTAAGTGTCAAGCATTTAATGCCCTAAGAAACTGCATTAGAATAGTTGGAGGCTTTGGATAGCTACCCAGAAGATCAAACGTGGGAAACTGTGTCATTTTCAAGTTGCACGTTTTAAATTATAAAGGAAGGATTTTATGACACACTAATAGGGAGGTCGTAAGGTGATTGGTGAGTTCGATATGGTTAAAATAATATTAATTACTTACCCTGCAAGTGAAATATTACAACCTTGTCGTAGCCTTACACTATAGTATATGGTAGAGGCATATTCCTAGGATAACCCATATATAACATTTATGCAATGTATGATGACTTGGGTTATAATTTGAATACCTTGGACAATCCCCAGGATCCTCTTATAAAGATAATATATATATATATATTTATATATAAGTAAACATATGTATATAAGACACTATAGTGTTAAGTACCTGAATAGATCCGAAGATAAATCTCATAATAAACCCATAATATCAACAATAATAATCCAAACTATTCACCAAATACTAAACACAAGAAATAGAGAAAACCCTTGAGGTAGGGTAACACCATATATTATTCCTTATGGAAGGAATGTGCTCCTCAGGCAATACTTTCTTGTTACAAAGACAATATTCTTCACCATGCTCCAATAAATTGCTTACACTTATTTATATAGAACTCTCTATCTCCTAGGAAGATTCTAGAAAGCCTTTTGACATTTATTATATCTAAATATCATAGTGGGAATTATTTAATATATTGGACCTAGTCCACCTTACATTGAATGACTTCCACTAGTAATACATAACCACATTCCCATTGGGTATCTCTCTAGGTACCCCATATTACCCCCTTAGTTATACTACATTCCATCCCCCTTCACATATTTCATCCTCAAAACATGAGAAGAAACCATACAATATGATCGGCTAAGAAATGTATCCAACTGGTACCAAGTAAAACCATCCATCCATCCTAATGGAATATGAACATGATGTCCAACTAATTCCTTGCCACCTTGATCTTGCTCCTCATCGTGCCAATGTTTCCATTAGATTGGTTCTCTATCCTGATGCCTTCCTGTAGTGTTGGTAGGCCTCCATGTACCTCTTGATTGGTTTCCTTTCTGGTGCCCTGTTGGTGCATAAGTTTGTTGATGCTCACTCCCTTGCCTTGATGATTGTTGTTTCTCTATATGATGTGGATGACGATATAGAACAACTGTAGGGATCTATTTTTTTTTCTTCAAATGTGAAACACATTGTGGCTTTGATTCAATGACCTCCTTGGATTATTTATTGTGTACTTCTTGTGTCTTTTCTTCATCTCCTTTTGTAGACTCTGCCTCTAATTCAACTTCAGACTCATCAATAACTTCTTTGTTTTCCCCCATAGGCCATTATTTCTTACCAAGAGACACATCTCGCAATGTAATTTTCTTTTTCTTATACCAAAGATTTAGAAACATCTTTTTCATATTAATATTAATTGTACCAACTCATTCCATCCAAGGATATTCCAAAACTATATCCACATCATCCATATCTATAGCATGACAATCAAAATGCAACACATATGTATCCATAGTGATCTTCAAATATTTAAAAATTTGAATATTTTCACCTTCAACCTGTGTGCTTTGAATATTCTTTGCAGGAACTTGCAATATATTAACCAATTGAACATTGATAAAATTATCCATGCAACTAGGGTTAATAGAAACAATGATATTTTCTTTTTGAATACATCGTGGAACCTATAATATAGAGTTGCCACATGAAAATAAACATGTGGTGCTTTATTTATTCTTACTCCTAGCTTGAGACCACTTTTCTAAAAATATTTTTTCAAATGTTGCATTGGAAAGCTCCATCATCTTGGTAGAGTCCAATGATCACCACCATATCTCAGCATAATCCATTAAGCTAGTGGATAGCCTTATTCTCCAAGTTATTGGATTCTTTGATTTTACAAATTTTATGAATTCTTCCATACTAATAACATCATGTTTTCCTATGAAATTCATCTTTCTTGGAAGGAATGTTCAAAAAAAAACCATGGTTTAAAAATAACTTACTATGCAAATCACGTGTCTTTTTCCGTAAAAACATTGAAAATGAACGAATTTAAAATGTATTTCCCGAACTCTGTTTCAACCAAATTTTTTTTGAAATAGGGTTATTTTCTGAGAGGAATTCAGATATCCAATTTAGTTTTCCAAATTCATCTCAAAACGATTTAGATATGAACCTAAACTACACCTCCCTCTTTTTTCCCTAGAAAAACAAATTGCAAAAAGAGCCAAAAAAATTTCCCTTCTTTGACCAAGGAAAGTGCTGTCATACCAATTTTTAAGTAACTGAATATATTTGAAGATAAATATCATAATAAACCCACAATATCAACAATAATAATCCAAACAATTCACCAAATAATGAACAAAAGAAATAGAGAAAACCCTTGAGGTACAATAATACCATATATTATTCTTTATGGAAGTAATGCACTCCTCAAGGAATACTTGCTTGTTACAATGACAATACTCTTCACTATGCTCCAATACATTTCTTACGCTTATTTATATAGCACTCTCTATATCCTAGGAACTTTCTAAGAAGTCTTCTTACATTTATTATATCTAACTACCATAGTGGGCCCTCTGAGGCCCCCACCACCTCTCTAGTTACCTAACATATAGGTAGTTAGTGGAATTCAAAGGTAATAAAGTTAGGAATATATATATATAAGTAAACATATGTATATAAGCCACTAAAGGTAGTTAGTGGACTTGAAAAGTAATAGATTTATGAATTAATTTAGTTAACTAATAGTATAGTTAGGTATGATATTAATTGCAACCAAATATCCAAGGACATTACATATGAATTATGTTTATATGAAGGTTTAAATTTAAACCCACCTTACTTATTTCCAAATTTAGGTGGTACCCCCTCTTGAAATATTTTAACCTCTTACTATATCTTATAGGAAGAGAAAGAATTGCTTATGGTGATATCTAAGATAGATTTCAAGTTATATACAATGTCATGGTTGTTTAAATAAAAAAAATTATGACATAATTTTGAGTAAAGGAATTAATGAATGAATGGTTTGTTACAACTTCCCACTTTCTTGGTATAGACATTAGGGTTAGAATGAAATCTAGAAAAACTGGTGTGAAAAAGAAACTTGTCCATTTTGGAATATGAAGATCAAGGAGATTTCTTAAGGAAACAAGGTTGAATTCATTCTGGACATAGTTGTGACATTCCTAGACCCCCAGTCTGGGTCATGTCACATACAAAATAACTCTGAATACCAAAAATCAATGTACCCACTGCTCGGGTACCTCTAAATTCACCTCCTTGGGCAAGTTCAAATTTATGTTATCAATCTTTATTAATAAAGACACAATTTACTGACACGTGGAATAATCAAGAAGCATGATAATCTATAAAAGAACAAAATAACATGCCATTCACAATAATAACAACTAGCATGCACAATGTAAATACATATCAGAGATAATAAATTCACAACAGAATATAAATTACACAGAAAACATAGATTTCACTTATATTTTCAAATAAACATTCACCAAATAGATATAGACTTCAGACATTCCATCTAACCATAGACACTATTGTTCCAAATATCAACAACAATTTAGTGCTAATATAGGGATACGAATCCACAAGGATGGGTTCTAGGCCGACTCTAACACACAACTAGCTATCGATGTCTCATAGTTTTCCCAACCAAAAAACACTCCTAGTTTACCAACTCTCTTCCCCTTCAACCTGCACAACCAAAATAAATGAACCCATTTCTCTGCAATGTAGTTCCTCGGGTTGTTCCACTTCTTTTATAGGGAGATAATTCAGTTGGTTAGGAATATGAATGTTGGAAAATCCAAGGAATATTAGTTGTGGACAATTTTTTCTCAATTTCCATTATTCTCATGCACACAAGCATCCATTCCCTCCTGGAATAATCAATAATTTCTTATAGCCAACAAGCAATGTCTCAACTCTCCCCATAATTCATTTCCCATGCCCAAACCTAGAGAAAGATTGAAAGAGGAACAAATGAATGAAGAACAATGAAAAGGGTGAACCCCTAAACAACCCAAAAATAGGGTTTATATACTTACATGCAATAAAGAACCACATGGCCTTTCTCGAAGAAGCTCATGTAAAAATATTTACACAACTAATACCATGATGGGTAAATAAAAAATAATAATAAAATACTTATCCCCTTTATCCCCATCTCTCATGGAATCATAGCCCCTTATCTCTATCCTTGTCCATCTTCCATACAATGATGTATTTTATTATTGAATTCAAAGTATTTACATTTATATGTCGTCCAACCTTAACATATCATCTCCCTAGCCTAAGTATCATATTTCGAAATACATTATAATTTTGGGGAATAAAAGCTAGGGTATCACATTCCCCTCCCCTTTATTTTGGCACCATCGTCAGTGCATATACAAAACAAAAAATCAAAATTTTCAAAATTATTCAACACATTATGAGTACTCTGCCCACATGGAATATTCATGATACCAAGTATAATATTCGTGACTTTAGCAGGTCCATTGAACCTTTCCCAAACCTATGGCTTGATTCCATAACACTTTGACCTTCATGTCCAATATGCACACTAGTTGGACCTGAAAGTCTCCTTCTGGCTCCACTTGAATCAAATTCCAATTGATAACATGGTTAGGATCATGCACATACTTTTTCAGTAAAGAGACATGAAATACATCGTGCACATTCATCGAAGAAAGAAATGGAAGCATGTATGCAACTGACCCTATTTTGTCCAATATCTCAAATTGACCACAAAATTTGGTTGTGATCTTTGTACAGTTGCCCAACTTCAATGAGATATTCTTGGAATTCACTTTCAAAAGTACATGCTTTCTCCCACTATAAATTCTCTAGTTGTCTTATTCTTATATGCACAACTCTTTTTTTTATATTATGTTTCCTTCATTTTTTTCTTAATTTTAACCATTTGGTCTTCCATATCCTTGAGCAATTTTAGTCCAAGTACCACTCTATGAAATGGGTTGTCCCTAATCACTAGAATATTTCATTTTATTCTATACAAAGCTTCAAATGGGCTCATATTCAATGAAGCTTGATACCCATTATTGTAGGAAAACTCAATCAAATGCAAGTAGTATTCCCACTTAGATGGCTTATCGATCAAATACATTCATAACATGTATTCAATCACTTGTTTGACTTTCTCTATCTACCCATCTAACTATGGATGGTATGTTGTGCTGAAATTTAGATTTGTCCCAAATACTTTAAATAATCCTCGCCAAAAGATTGAAGTAAACATTGTATCTCTGTCTGAAACAATTGCTCTAGGTATCCCATGCAACCTAGGAATTTCCCTCATATAAATATCTACAATATTAGATGTTGTATGAGTTATTTTTACTAGAACAAAATGACTATCCTTTGTCAATTTATCTAACACTACCATTATTGAATCATGTTTCTTTTTTATCCTAGGAAAATTAGTGATAAAATCAATGGTTACTACTTCCCATTTCTTCTCTAGAATTGACAATTGTTCCATCAAAATTGCTAGGTGTCTATGCTCTCTGACATTCTTGATGACCAAAATTTGGTCAAATATATTTTCAATATCTTGGATTAATAAAACAAACATCATATCGGAAGATGAAAATTCCTAAACTATTGTAATTTCATTGTGTATCGCTTAGTCTCATCTTCTCCATGCATTTTTCGGATCGGAAATCCAAGTTCATATTCTCAAGATATCTAGATTTAACTTTTAAGTGGAAATTGGCGCCTTTTTCATGTGGAGTAAGGCTAATTCTTCATAAATTTATCTATATTTTCTCAGTCCCAAGACCCTTGATATTATTAATTTATGGCGGGTTAAAAAACCATAAAAATATATCTCTCGTAGGCACCCGCCATAGTTCTCTATTTTTCTTCCATATTTTTTTCCTCTCTTCCTATACTTAGTCTTACCCCTCTATTCATATCATTCTATATCCCATGCTTAGAAATTAATAATAATAATAATAAAAATACTCTTCATCACCCTCTCCACTCCCTTATCCCCCCACACTTACCAATATTCCAAAATCGCATCCCAAATCCCCTAAAATTACACCACTCATTCCCTAACCCCAAACTCAACACACTTTATATACTCCTTACCCACCTTCTCATATTCCTTATACTTAGTTTTGTTTTCTCACTTATTATCAGACTTTCAAACTCCCATACCCCCTCACTTCCCTCACTCCCTCACCAAGTGAGTCGACAAGTCCACCTATGACACACTATCATCACCCCCCTCCCCTCACCTCACCCTACTTCACTCATCCTCACTCCTTACCCTACATTTTTCCATCCCTTCTTCCACCACCTACATTTCTACCCCTCCCCCTAACTACCCACTCTTCCCTTTTCCCTTACATTCTCATTTTCTTTCCTTTTTAAACATCTCACCTTAACTTTTTTTTTTTTAATTTATAACCTTTTTACAAAACAAAATTCATAACCAATAAGATTATTACATTTGACATCCACTATTATCATGACACTTGGCATCATGGAATGGTTCCAGATGGAGATCAAGGAGTGATGCCACATGGAGATCAAAGAATGGTGCCACATGGTAGCCAATTAATGGATGACATGGAAATCAAAGAATGGTGCCACATGGTAGCCAATTAATGGATGACATGGAAATTTCATTAACCTATGAGATCACGCCACATGGAAACGTATTACTGGTGAAACATGGTGTATTTTTATTGGTTACATGCAGGGTGATGAATCAACGATGACACAGTGCTGACTAGACATGAGGTCACATGGAGATCAAAGAATGGTGCCACATGATAGCTAATTAATTGATGGCATGGAAATTTCATCAACCTATGAGATGACGCCACATGGAAACGTATTATTGGTGACACATGGAATATTTTTATTGGTTACATGGAGGGTGATGAATCAGTGATGATTCATTGCTTAATAGACATGAGGTGGACGATGACAAGGTTCTAAAATTATTATTGTATCCATCAACATTCTAAGGGACACACGCCTAAGTTTCCATAGTTCTTTCATTTATTCATGAAGTGTATATCATACTTTTCAATATATACACTACATATTTGGAATATCCCATTGCATGTGGGATAAAAGTTATGAATAAAATTTGAATTTTTGTTAAGGAATGATGAAATTTGATCCAAGGGACCAGATTTTCCCATCAATTTTGATCAATGATGGTTGAGTGTTAATCTTTTGGCGGCCATAGCATTAGCTCTGAGTTTCAGAATCACAAACCTTATACCATTGGAAATGTATTTCTACGTAGAAGATAATGGTATAGGTTTTAAGGCTTTAAGGTTGCCACATCTTCCCCACCAATCAAAATATCAATCAACTTCATTTTTAGTGGGCATGTGTGACAATTCAACTTCACGAGCTCATATCTTGAGATCCGGATGACAGATTTGGGAAAAATTATATCGTTGGAAAGATAATATAATTAGTATCATATCATAAGTGGTTTACATGGATAAAATTTTTATTTTCACTTCCATAAAATTAAAACACAGTCCCTTGTTTAAAAAGGGCAATTAATTAATTTTTTGAAAATAAAATTTTAATCAAAAACATTTATAAAAACGAAAAGGGACCCATTTTCAATAGGCATACATTAATGATGTGAGTTAATTAATGATGAATTAATTGAAGGGAATGTGTCAAGAAGAAACTTGTACAAGAATTTCTAGAAGGGAGAAACCCTAACTACTCAAGTACTTGGAAAATATCATCTTAAAAAGAGAAGAGAGGCGTCATCAAAGGGTCCAAGAATCAGAATGATCAGAGGGGAAGGGAAGAATATCAGAGGAATAATATTGTACAAACCTGAATATATATCGAAGATTCTGATCAATGAAGAGAGATATCCATCTTCTCCACTCTTTCTATTCTTCTACACCATTTCTCATAGCTTTATGCTTAAGTCTTTGAATTGGGAACAATGTTGAGTTCTTGAGTGTTCTTCTTGTATTCTTCCAAAATATTTTTCTTGTATGATCATTGAGTGTTTACAGCCATATACATGATTGTCAAAACTTTTGTAATGAAGAATAATGTTTATGAATAGACTCCACAAAGAATTGCCTTAGGGTTGATTCTGACTGTATCTTGTAACTTTGAGTTTTAAGTATGAGGTATTTGGGATTGACCTATTAAATTATCTTTTGATCTTGATAACAGTAATATTTTAAAATTTGTTGAGATGATTAAATTATTTTCTCCTATTTTTCATGAAAAATACATGGATGTATTTATATAGTATTAAGAAGATTGTGTATGTGATGTTGAGCATAATGAAATTCTGATGTTGAAGCCCTCCTTCAATATTTTCAAATGTTTAAAGAATTATTGTTGCATACAAAGATCAAATTAGGTTATTGAAGAACCATATCATTTCATAAATTCAATAAATAAATACCTAGGGTTTTCTTCCTAAGCATTCTCCTAATCCAAGATATCACATATATATATTAGCCAAAGAGGAGTAAAACCTCTCTAAAAATGCAGGGGGATTCATTTGCTCGTGAGGTTTCCATTTCGGTCCTGACAAATTCAAGTATAAAAAATTCCATACATATATCAATGTAATTAACAACATCCTTACTCATTCTTGGCCAAAAGAATTGGCTTCTTATTGCTGCAATTATTTTATGGTAACCAAGATGTCTGGCATATGGAACATATGCATTTCTTTTAATACCAAATTTCTGATTTATTTAGAACTAGAAACATAAATTCTATTTTTATGAATAAGAACTCCATCTTCTTTCATCTCATATCCTTTAAATTTTTATCATACATTTTATTTTTGTAAGATATATTTTCCCTGTAGGTAATGATGGTTTGTATCAACTACATCTAAAATTATGCTATTTAAATCTATACTATGGATACTAATGGTTGTAGCATGCATGATATGTATCGTTCTCTTGAGTGCATCAAAAAAATTATTTTCTTTTCCTTTGATATGCTTTATGTGAAATTCATATTCACTTAAAAATTCTAGCTATCTTTTTTTCTTAGAATTTAAAGTTGGTTGTTCAAAAAGATATTTTGGACTTCTACTGTCTTTCCTTAATTCAAATTTCTTCCCAATTAAATATTCCTCCACATATTCAATGCATGAACTATGGAATCAAGATCCAAACCATTTTTGGAATAATTCATCTCATGTTCCTTAATATTTTTGGACCCATAGCTAATGACATGTCCATTTTAAGTGAGGACTCCACCAAGTCCCTATTTGCATGCATATGTACATAGAAAAAAATTTCATTTGGGTTAGCAATATTCCAAAACGGTACACTAGTAAGTAATTCTTTCAACAAGCTAAAATTTTCTTCAAACTTTGTTGTCCATTCCAATTTAATTCCCTTCTTTTGTAAAGAAGTTATGGGATGCAAAATATTAAAGAACCCTGCTATAAATATTTTGTAGTATTGAGCTAATCCCATAAAAGATATAACTTTTGAAACATTCTTTGGCCTTTTCCATCCTCTAATGGATTCAATCTTCTATCGGTCCACTTCTATTCCTTCTTTTGAAATAGTGCGCTCTAAATAATGGATTTGTTCTTGGTAAAAATAACGCTTTCTTAGCTTGGCATACAATTTATTTTCTCTTAGTACTTGCAGTACCAACCTCAGGTGATGTTCATTCTCTTCCTATGAATCATAACAGATAAGTATGTCATCCAACAATACAATGAAAAATTTATCCAAATAATTTATGAATATGAGATTCATTTAATGCATAAAGAGAACTAGTGCATTGGTAAGTCCAAATGGAACCACTAAAAATTCATAATGTACATACCTAGTTCTAAAGGTTGCCTTACTTATGTCTTCTTCTCTGATTCTTACTAGATGGTATTTGTATCTCAATTCTATCTTTGAAAATATATTTTATCTGATTATCTGATCAAAGAGGTCATCAATTATGGGTAGAGGGTATTTTTTGTTCACATTGGATTTATTCAGATGTCTAAAGTCAATGCATAACCTCAATGTTTCACCATTCTTCTTCACATAGAGTATCGGTGCTCCCCAAGGTGAAACACATCGGTGTGTTGGATTACTGAGAGGGGGGGTGAATCAGTGATAGAGAAATTTAATCCTTTTTAACCATATAATCCAAGTGTTATATAAATGAATCATTATCATCCAATAACTGCAGGGTAAATAAGCAATGAAAAAATGAACAAACATACACATACACAGTAGACCAGTGTTTTACGTGGAAACCCAAATCAGGAGAAAACCACAAAATGATTTTTCTTATATGTCTTGAAGAATTACATTCATTGGAAGTACCAAATTCCTTTCTTTTCCAGCTGCAACTGGAAGGAGGCTCCAACCCCCTATTTTCTCAGGCTCCAACCTAAGGGAAGCTCCAACTCCCAAATTATTTGGCTATAACCGGAAGGAGGCTACAACCCCCTATCTTCTTCGGCTACAACCGAAAGATGGCTACAACCACCTGTCCTTGCCCCATCCTGCCACCCTGAAGTAGAAGTAGAATGATGGAACCACTATCAACCTATCACTATGAGATATACCACTATAATCCTGTACCAATAAATCTAAACCATGCATCAACCGTGCATCAACCTGTACCTCAACCTGTAATCAACATGTACCATAAACAAGTGCATCAACCATACACCAACCTGTACCAAATAACTTGTAATCAACGTATACCATAAACAAGTGCATCCAACCATGTACCAAGTATGTACCAATCATGTGTCAACTACTCATCAACTATGACTCATCAATATGTACCAACATCATCAACTATACACCTCATGTATATGTCAACTCATCAACTACTTGTCTCAACCATGTACTCAACATGTGCCTCAACCAAAATCCCTCATCAATTTAATCATCCAAATCTGATTTGTAGCTTTGTAATAGACTTGGTGCATATGATCACATTCCTAAAAACCTTCCTTAACTTCAACAACATGAGACTAGCATTTTCATCAAACTTTTCTTTAGTCTCACAAGGCTAGTTTTGGATTAGTCAACAACCCTAACTTGAAGTAATCATAACTTTTTGCCTGTAATGTATAAATATATGAAAATAATACACAATTTTCTTCAGTGTGTTTTATGTAATTCCTCCAGGTTTCACTACTTGGAACCTCACAGAAAAGGAGTTATAGAAAAAATGGCATACCTTTTTGAATTCTAGCTTATTCTAGAGAGCGACCTTGTAAAGTGTTCCCCACATGGAATGTTTGTTGAATTGATAAGAAATTGTTACGCAGAGTACTAAAGAATGTAACCTAGCCAAAACATTTGGTTTCATTGAATTTGGATCTGTTATGAATAAGCTATGACGTTTTTACCAGAAACACCTGTTTTTGACTAGTTTCAGGACTAGCCACAAACCCTATTTTCCACGGAGTGTAACTCCAAAAATACAATGAACCACAAGATGATTTTTTTACCACAGATACTTGGATTTTTTTTCTCAATGGAATAGAAATTTCACAATCTGAATCATTATAGAAAAAAAGTTATAGTGAAAATGGTGAGATGGCCTGTAAATAACATATCTTAGAAAGTACCATCAAAAGAATTTATCCTTCCTTGCTTTTCAGACTTCATTTCTTCACATTCCCTCATAATTTCATCTTATATATCCTTGGTTACCTCAAACACCTATATATATTCAATATTATCAATTTTGATTAAAATGAGAGAGCCTTGCCTCTTATTTATACTCTCCAAGTAGCTTCCTTAAAAACATCTTATAGGTCACTTGGCCCACTTTCTTTATTTTAGGGTTAACCCACTTACAATTTCTTCATTAAATTTATTATTGAAATAATTTATTTTGTATTCACTTTGAATTATAATACACTCATTACTTCATTTTATTATTTACCTTTTAAAATCTCTTAAACCACTTTGACTACTTTGACCTTTTGGGGCTTCTAGATGACATACGAGGGTCCTCCAACTTCGTAAGGCCATAAATCTCAAACCGTGAGGAGTTATGTGACATTCCACATACCACCAGAAATGGAATGACATGTACTATCCACATTAAATAGTATTATCTAGAAATATATCATAACCCATACCATTATCCATCAAACAAACTTGGGTCCATTACCCAAACCTCGGGTCTCCAACTTCTTATGGCCATAACTCTCTAACCGTGAGGAGTTATGTGACGTTACACATACCACCGAAAATGGAATGAAAAGCACTATCCATATAGGATAGTTTACCTATCAAATTCATTTTCCTTCATCTCATTATTCCACAATTAAGCATGGTTTCTCTTACTCCGCAAAGCGTCTTCTCGTGAGGGATTTCACCATAAGGGGACCACTTTGGAGTTCATCCATCTTTACTTCTTATCAACCATGACAGGAAAATAATGATTCATATTTACATCAAACAATATTGGGTCCATTACCCAAACCTTTGTGTTGCAGGGCTTTATTCAAGGGTTAACATCAATGACAACCAACCTTAATCAACAATCTCCCCCTTTGGCATTGATGGAAACACTCTTATGCAACACTGAAATCATATCACTCATGATCCCCCTAGAACCATGCCTCTATCCACTGTATCTGATAAATTTGCCTATGTCCTCTACATTTGATAAATCTTCTCCCCATGGAACCATGCCTCTGTCCTCTGCATCTGATACATCTCTCCCCTTTTGTCATCAATGGGAAAGGTATATTTCCATCTGGGGTTGCTCCCCTTGACTGAACTATCCTCTTATGGTGCTTCCTCCTGTACATCTAAGACATGTAAGATAAGCATTCAAAAAGCATTCATTTTGGAGTAGAAATAACTCCATGTCTTTGGCGAAGATACTCAAAGGCTTCCCATGGAAGTGGTTTTGTAAAGATGTCTGACACTTGTTCTTTTGTGTCCACATACTCAACTCTGATGTTCTTTTTTGAAACCTGATCCCTTAGAAAGTGATACTTGATTGGAATGTGATTCACCTTATAGTGCATCACCGGGTTTTTTGAGATACTGATGGAACTTGTATTATCACAATATATTGGAATGGGCTCATCATACTCAACCTGTATATCTATCAAAGTTTGTTTCATCCAAAGAACCTATGTACAACATGTTGTTGTTGCAATATACTCTGCCTTGGTTGTAGATAGAGATATTGATGATTTTTTCTTGCTTAGCCATGATACCAAACACTCACCTAAGTAGAACGTTTCTCCACTGGTGCTTCGTCAGTCACAAATACAACCTGCCCAATCTGCATCTGTGTAGGCAATAAGTGATAGATCTTTTCCTTTTGGATACCATAATCCAAACTCTTTTGTTCCTTTGATATATCTGAAAATCCTCTTTACTACTAATACATGTGATTCCTTTGATGCTTCTTGAAATCGTGTCACCTGTCCAACTGCTTGCATTACATATGGTATAGATGTTGTCACATATAGTAGGTTGTCAATCATTGACCTATATTTCCTCTTATCTGTAGACTTCGAATCATCATCTTTGCTCAACTTAAAACTAGTTTGCATGGGAGTGATAACTGGTTTGCAATCTTCCATTCTGAACCTCTTTAGCATTTCTTTGATATACTTGGTTTGAGAAATAAAAAATCCTTGGTTGCTTTGACGTATATGAAGTCCCAGAAAGAAGGATAGTTATCCAAGTAACAAAATTTCAAATTCATTATGCATGTCTTTTGCAAATTTCTGGCTTAACCTGTCATCATCACTACCAAAAATAATTTCATCAACATAAACTTCAACTAATAAAATATTACCTTGACTTACCTTGATTTAGAGGTTGTTGTATGCACATCCTTTTATGAACCCTGCCCGCTGCATATACTTATCCAGTCTGGAGTACCATGCTCTAGGAGCCTGTTTTAGACCATAAAAGGCCTTCTTTAATTTACATGCATAGTCTGTGTTCTCTGACAACTGAAATCCTTCTGGTTGTTAAATTTAGACTTCTTCTTCAAGTTCCCCATTTAGAAAAGCTGATTTTATGTCCATCTAATATACTTTAACATTTTTGGAGCATGCATAAGTAAAATTAAATGGATTGCTTTCATTATGGCAACTGGGGCAAATGTATCTTAAAAGTTGATTCCTTCAATTTGTGCATATCCTTTGCATACCAATCTAGCTTTGTTCCTTGTAACATGTCCATCTTCATTCAATTTATTCCTGAAAACCCATTTTGTGCCAATCACATTTTTATTCTTTGGTCTTGGAACCAATTCCCAAGTGTCATTTTTCTCTATTTGATCCAATTCTTCATCCGTGGACTTATTCCAAAATTCATCATTGTTGGCTTCTTCAAAATAGTTTGGTTCAATTGTAGATAATAGTGCTAGGTGTGTTTGTTCTGGTGAACAGATGTTTCTTCTAGTCTCAACTTTTGCATCTTTGTTTCCAATAATATGATCTGAAGGATGATTCTTCTATACTCATTTGTTAGGTGTCTTTGGATATACCTTATGAACTTGTTCTTCTACTTCTGTCGGATTCTCTTCATCTTCATATTCCTCTTCTACTTCTTTTTCATCTTCTTCTTCGAAAATTTGTTCCATTGATTTGTTTTGTTCTTCCTTTGATTATGGTCTGCATGTATCATCAATTTTTACATTGATGCTTTCCACAACTTTGTTCAATCTTAGATTGTAACACTTGTATTCTTTCCTTGTACTTGAGTAACCAACAAGTATTCCTTTGTCCACACGAGATTCAAACTTTCCCATTCTGCCATCTTCTCTTTTGATGTAGCATTTTCTTCCAAAAACTATGAAGTGCTTCACATTTGCTGGTCTTCCTTTCCATAGCTCGTAGGGAGTTTTATCAGTGTTGTTTCTAAGCATTACTATGTTTTGAATGTGAACTATTATATGCACTACATGTGTCCAAAATAAATCTGTCAATTTGGAATCCATTAGCATTGTTCGATCCATTTCTTGTATTGTCATGTTCTTTCTTTCAACAACTCCATTTTGTTAAGGTGTCCTAGCAATGGATAATTTCTTTTTTATTCCATGATTGCTACAGTAGTCCATAAATTCCTTTGAAGTGAACTATCCTCTATTATCAGATCTCAAACATTTGATTCTTGAATCCATCTCATTTTCAACCATTTCCTTATAGATCTTGAAGTTTTCAAAATATTTTGACTTGTTCTTGAGAAAGCAAACTGCAATCATTCTTATATAATCATAAACTAATAACATAAAGTATTTTGCACCTTTTAATCCCTTTGTTGTAGTTGGTCCAACTAGATCAGTGTGCACAATTTCCAGTGGTCTTGTTGTTGAATATTCCTTTGATTTGAACCTGGTCTTTGTTTTCCTTCCTTGTTTACAATGCTTGCATAAAGTGTTGGTCAGTTTTGTGATCTAGGGAATTTCTCTGACTCCTCTTTTGTTGACTTTGAGAAGGTTATCAAACTGCATGTGACCCATTCTTCTATGCCATAACCAAATTTCATCTTCCTTTCCTAGACAACACTTTTCATTTCCAATTTCACTTAACACATATATGTTGTTTGAATTTCTTGCAGTTGTACTGACCAATTTCCCTAAAACTTCTTTTCGTATCTCACACTTTTATGAATCGAAAGTAAGTTTATGACCTTGGTCACACATTTGACTCACACTTAGAAGATTATGCTTCATATTTTCTACTAGTAGAACATTTTGTGCCTTTTGATTCTTGTTCCCAATTCGGACTGTGCCTACTCCAATGATTTTCGATGAATTATCATTTTCGAAGGAGACGAATCCATTTTTTTCTTTTCGTAATGTAAGAAATTTGTCTTTATCAACTATCATGTGTTTGGAACATCCATTGTCAACATACCAACTTTGTTTCTTCTACTTAGCTTGTAGAGTGACTGTGCATTCTTCATTGTTATACTGATATTGCTTTCTTATCCATGTCGTTTTCTGAGGTTCTTGTCTGTGACTGTTGTTATTCTGTTGATTTTCATTACGAGGGATTGTCATTCTGCAATCCTTGTCCATGTGCCCAAAATTGTTACATTTGTAACATTCCACTTCAATGCTCAAAGATTCAAACCTGTTGTAACTTATTCTTTGTGTGTCACTAGGTCTCCTTGAATAATCCCTTTGTGTATAAATCTCAAAGTTGTTACTGTTCCTGTTGTTAGCTCTGCAATTCATAGTTTTATGTCCAAAATTATTACATGCATAACATAAGCCAAAAAATATAGTCTGATACCTGGGAGTTCAAGATCTTCTAAAAGGAGGTGCTCTTATGAATCCTTCTTCTTCTTGAGGCCTATCTATCTGTTGTTGATTCTGAAATATGAATCTTCTTGGTGGAGGAGTGTCAGTGTAATCTTCCTTGTATATCTTCTTATCATCTTTGATTGTTTCTGTATATCTCTTTGGATTTGTTTCTTTCTCTATTGGTTTGGAGCTTGATCCATTTTCTGTCTGATTGTATCCAAGTTCGTATTTGTCAAGATGAGATTTTTTACTATTAATAATGCCATCCAGAACTTTTGAGCTATTCTGCATATTTTTCTTTTGAATATCCTTTCTTAGTGTGACAACCTCTGCTTCCAAGTTTACAATGATCTTGTCCTTTTCTCCTAGTTGTTCTTTGAGTGCTTCTTCAATTCTTTTATCTTATTCTATTTGAACCTTCAATTGTGTGATCATTTGTTCTAGTTCTTGAGTGTCATTTTTCTTGTCTAGTTCTGCTTGTAGTTTCTTGTTTTTCTTCTTTTCTCTTCTAATAACTTCTATGGCACACATTAATTCTTCTCGATAGTCAACTTCTACCTCTTCAATTTCTTCTTCGACTTCTTCACATTCTTCTTCTGCTTCTTCATATTCTTCTTCGGGGTCTTCTTTGTCAGATTCTTTTAATGCCATGAATAGAACTCCTCTTGTCTCATTGTCACTGACTTCATCTTCATATGATGATGAGATGTCTTCTTTGGTGTATAAGATTTTCTTGAAAATTTTCTTTGTAGTTTTTTTTCCTTTATATGTGTGTTTTCCTTTTGAGTAACCTTCATCATTTCTATTTTTCTTATGAGGACATTTGTTAGCAAAATGACCAATACCATCACAATTAAAACAAATTAAAGGGAGCTTACCTCTATACCTACTGTTGGTTCCCTTTTTCAGTCTTTTGACGAGGTTGGCCACTTCTTCATCATCTTATGAGGTGTCACTACTGCTGCTATATTCTTCTTGTTCCTTTTTATTTTTCTTTGATATTTTGGATGCCTCAAAGGCTACTTCTTTTACATTTGGATTTTCCTGCTCAGTTGTCATTTCATATGTTGTGAAGATTCCATGCAGTTCATCCATGCTTATTGAGTCCAGTTCCAATCTTTCTTCTAGTGTTGATATATTAGGGTTGAATCTCATAGGAAGAGAGCTTAGTATCTTTTGAACAATTACAAATTCTTCAATTTCTTCTCCCAATCCTATGATTTCATTCATTGTTTCATCGACTCGTAAGAAGTAGGTTTTGATATCTTGATCTTCATTCATTTTTAGTTGTTCGAACTGACCTCTGTAAGTTTGAAGCTTTGCTTCTTTGACTTTTGTATCTCCTTCATAAATATTTTGAATCTTGTCCCAAATCTCTTTAGCGGATTTATAGTGTGAAACTTTGGTGAATACCATATCATTGAGACCATTCAAAAGTTCATTTGTGGCTTTGGAATTATTCTCAATGAGTTTTATGGCTTTGTCATTTGTTGGTGGAACTACTGGTGTTGTGTATCCATCTACAATTGATTGCCAAACTTGAAATCCCTGTGCCTGTATATATGTACTCATCCTTATGATCCAAAAATCATACTTTTGTCCATCAAAATGTGGTATTCCATTTTTATATGAGTTGGTATTCTCCATGATCTACCTTTCAATGGTTAAACTAATTTCTGAAGGAACTTGCTCTAAATCAATTTTTGGATTACTAAGAGGGGGGGTGAATCAGTAATAGAGAAATTTAATCCTTTTTAGCCATATAATCCAAGTGTTATATCAATGAAGCATTATCATCCAATAACTACAGAGTAAATAATCAATGAACAAATTAACAAACATATACATACACAGTACACCAGGTGGAAACCTAAATCAAAAGAAAACCATAGAATGGTTTTTCTTATATGTCTTGAAGAATTACATTCATTGGAAGCACCAAATTCCTTTGTTTTCTAGTTGGAACTCGAAGGAGGCTCCAACCCCCTAGTTTCTCAGGCTACAACCTAAGGGAATCTCCAACTCCCAATTGTTTGGCTACAACCAGAAGGAGGCTACAGCCCTCTATGTTCTCCAGCTACAACCAAAAGGTGGCTACAACCTCCTGTCCTTGCCCCATCCTGCCACCCTAAAGTAGAAGTAGAATGATGGAACCATTGTCAAACTGTCATTGTGAGATATACCACTATAAACCTCTACCAATAAATCTGAACCATGCATCAACCTGTACCTCAACCTGTAATCAACCGGTGCCATAAACAAGTGCATCAACCATGCACCAACCTATACCAAATAACCTGTAATCAACCTGTACCATAAACAAGTGCATCCAACCATGTACGAAGTATGTACCAATCATGTTTCAACTACTCATCAACTATGACTCATCAATATGTGCCAACATCATCAACTATACACCTCATGTATGTGCCAACTCATCAACTACTTATCTCAACCATGTACTCAACATGTACCTCAACCAAAATCCCTCATCAATTTCATCATCAAAATATGATTTGTA
>SNQJ01S0004248.1:151528-174400 GCA_010110895.2 Picea sitchensis
CAAAATTTCATCCTTGTGCTTTGCCAATGTGAGTTTCACCACCTTATTTCTTCCTATCTAGACACTCATAAGATTTATATCCATTTTTCCCACAAACAAAACATTTCACTTCACCTCCCTGGCCTCTTCCTCTTCCTCTGGTACGATGAAAAGTATTTCTATCAGCATACTGTCCTCTCTGTGAGCTTCCCCCTCTCTCAGTTTGGATTTGAGGTTTCTTCCCCTCTTCTTTAGATTTATAAGTTTTGTCTTGGGCAATTGTTTTGCCTCTGGCTTGACCTCTTCCTCGGCCTCTTTGACCTTGCTTTTGGCTCATCTTCTCTTCATCTTTCAGAGCCATCTGATAAGCATCTTCTACATTCCGAAGGGTCATCATGCTCATATCGCAGACCATTCATGTACCTGGCCACCTTTTCATCATCGCTTTCCCGATGACCTGCTCTAATGTTTATCTTGTAGAACTCTTCAGTGTATTATTTCACTGACATTAACTTTTGTCTCAAATTCTACATTCTCCGAAACATAGTAATTTGATAATCCTTGGGTATGAATTTGGATTTCATCTTCGCAACCATTCTATCCCAACTCTTGATTTTTTTCTTGCCTTTGCAGCGTCTGTCAGCCTGCAGTTCATCCCACCTTAGTGTTGCATGCCCTTTAAGTCTTGTGACAACATTTTTGACCTTCTTGTCTTCCTTGACATCCTCGTAGTCAAAATATTTATCCAGAGCTCTAATTTAGTCTAGAAGCTCTTCAACATCCAAGTTTCCTTCATATACTGGAATGTCCAATTTTTCTCTGGCACCTATCCTAGCAACAACCCTGAATAGGTGTTCATCCGCAACATCTTTGACTGCAACTTTTTCTCCTTCATTTCCATATTCATCTTCACTTTCAACCTCGTTGATATCTCCAGCATTGGCTGTGCACCTCTGTGTTGTTTCCATGGCATCAAGCCTAGCACGTAGTTCACACTTTTCCCTTCCCACTATTGGATCAGGCATTGTTCTGTCTCTTCTTCTCAACGGCATGGCTGAGAAATGGTCCTCTTTTCTCTGCTACAGAAAATAAATTAATTGATCTATTCTCTGATACCACAATTGACGCAGACCCCCTACCCTCAAGCCGAGATCTGCTTACGATATTCACTACAACCATGACGAGGGTTAATCAACCCCTTTCTTTGTTCAAGACATAAAGGACTTCAGGTTTCACGATTTCACAATCCCTGTTGTCGAGGTTCTAGGCCCTTCCACCTGCCGAAACCCGAAATTATGAAACGCCGAAGTCTTTGGCTATGTCCTCCTCTGCTTCTGTATCACATTTCATGATTTCAGGAATTCCAGAACAGGGAACCCTGATCTCTTGTCTCCTAAAGTGCATAATTTTTGAATCCCAACATGTTCATCAAATTTTGGCTCCTCGATGGGTTTTCTCTTTTTTGGGGAGTTTCGGACTTCATGATTTCGCGAATCCTGACGTGAGGTTTCCTGACTCCCAAACCACCAAACCCCGAAACAGTCAACGGATTCTGACACCGACTATTGACAAAAACTCACCACCTGTCCTCTGAGCTTTCCTTGGTCTTGAACGTGGATTCCTGCCACCTGTCGCCCTTCCCATCTTTCAAAACTTGAATCAGTCTTCGACTGTCGTTCCCCTATCACTTTGAAACCCCGAATTCTGAAGCAATGCCTTCTATGGAATCAATGACTGATAGCCTTCCTTGAGATCCAATGGTTCACATTATTTCGGGCTTCCGGGTACTAGGATTTCGAAACTCTCAATCCCAAAACACTTGTCACCACAATCCCCAAATTCCTGAACCCCGAAAACATCGAAATACTAAAACACGCCTTCATAAATATTTCACGTTTCGCAAATTTGGGACTCCTGATGTGGAGTTTCTCGAATCCTTGTCAATGGGCATGCCAAAACCCCAATCCCCAAAATTCCAAAATGCCACTTCAAGGATTTTTCGAGTTTCGAAACTCCAGGTTTTTTCAATGCAAAGGCCCCTGGCTCCTTGTCATCAAGACTTCTGATATTCCAAATCCTGAATTACCAAAATCTCAAAATTCACATCAAGTTTTGTCGCAACTTATGACTTCAGGATTTCTGCTCTACTATGCCTGACTCCTTGTCATCAGGACCCCCGAAATGCCGAACTCTGAAATTCCAAAATGTTGAAATTTTTTCTCCTTGCCTTCACACACGATATTCCAGTTCACGTTTTAGGAGTTTGAGCGACCAAGGGTTTTGTCCACACTTCAGACTTACAACTCCTGAAATGTCAAAATTCTCTCGACGGTCCAACAGTCACAATCAACGGTCCAGATTGGATCCTGCCTCTCGAAGGATGGATTTGTCCAATGCTTATCTTCCCCGCAGATCTCCTGGATCCTACAGTCCTTTCTATTTCGTGAGTCCTCCACAGATAATTTCGATTGTTCGATTCTTTCCTCGAGAATCTCTATGGAACGAACCAATGTTTCGTCACTGGAACTGATCCTTCTGCATGAAGATTCCACTTCCTACTTTCCTTCGAACACTTCAAAGGCGCTATCCCTTATGATCTTTCTCTGGTAAATCCAAGCCTCGAAAAAGAGCCTTTGCTCGCTCTCCTTGCAAAATACCTTCAAATACTTCTACGTATTTGAACTCTCGACTTTGTGCACCTTCTGCAACATCAGTCTTTCTCTCTTCCACCTTTGTTAATAACCTCTAAGGACTCAGCTAGCCTGCGCATGCCTTGCATGGCTCTTGTGCTTCACTTTCACTTTTTCTGAAATGAGAACAACGGTATCCCTCCTGATCTTTCAAAGATAAAATTTGAACCTTTGTCAATGCATTGCTTGCAGATGCTTCACTGCACTCCTTGCAGGAACTTCTCTCACTCAGGAAGAGAAACAATTGAAACTCATTCTCTCTCTCCCTCATACTTCAAACATATAATATGAAATCATATATTCAACACAGTATTAAATCAAATGTATAACAGATAGAATAAACAACTATCAGCATACTAGTCAACATGTACACACAGAAAACATCATAACACCATGAGTCTGATTCAAAGCTTCATATGTTAATTCAGAGCTTCTGTACATGGGTTCTTCTCTACAACTTTCTTCTACAGCTTTCTTCTTCTTCTCCTCTATACTAATATTACAATGATATTCATGAATGTCATAATACAAAGATGAGGGTGTCTATATCCATTTTCTCTCCTACGCTCTAAAATTGACTAATCTCTAATTCAAACCTACCTACTTTCATTAACTGGGCTTAAATGCCTTAATGTTTTACAGATGAGAGCAATTTCTCAGGATCTATTTACAACCTCCAATATATAAATGCAAGCACAACATCTTCCTAACTATTATATTAATATCTTCTCCCTTAAACATTTGAAACATTTCAAAATGTGAAAAATGTGTGTTGCGCTTTCTAGTTGTCTTCTGCCTTCATGCTCTCTTGGTTGGTTACTTTCGATGCTCCTGCATCATACCTGTAATGTATAAATATCTTAAACTAATAAAAAATGTTCTTCAATGTTTTTAATGCAATTCCTCCAGGTTTCACTACTAGGAACCTATCAGAAAAGGAGTTATAATAAAAATGGCATACCTTGCTGAATTTTGGCTTATTATAGAGAGCGACCTTGTAGAGCGTGCCCCACATGGAATATTTGTTGAATTGATATCAAATTGTTACAAATAATACTAAATATTGTAACCTAACCAACACATTTTGTTTCACATAATTTGGATCTGTTATGAAGAAGTTATGACGTTTTTACTCGAAACACCTGTTTTTGACTAGTTTCAGGACTAGCCACAAACCCTATTTTCCATAGAGTGTAACTCCAAAAATACAATGACCCACAAGAGATATTTTTTACCATAGATACTTGGATATGTTTTATCAATGGAATATCAATTTCATGGTCTAAATAATTATAGAAAAAAAATTATAGCGAAAATGGTGAGATGACCTGTAAATAACATACCTTAGAAAGTACCATCAAAAAAATTTATCCTTCCTTGAATTTTGACGTTCTTTTCTTAACCTTCCCTCAAAATTTCAGCTTAGATATACTTGGTTACCTCATACACCAATATATATTCAATATTCTCAAGTGTGATTAAAATGAGAGAGCCTTGCCTCTTATGTATACTCTCCAAGTAGCTTCCTTAAAAACATCTTCTAGGTCACTTGGCCCCACTTTCCTTATTTTAGGGTTAACACACTTCTAATTTCTCCATTAAATTTATTATTGAAATAATATCTTTTGTATTCAATTTGAATTATAATACAATCATTACTTCACTTTATTATTTACCTTTTAAAATCTCTTAAACCACTTTGACTACTTTGACCTTTTGGGGCTTCTAGATGACATATGAGGGTCCTCAAACTTAGTAAGGCCATAACTCTCAAACTGTGAGGATTTATGTGAAATTTCACATACCACCAGAAATGAAATGAAATGTACTATCCATATAAAATATTATTATCTGAAAATATATCATAACTGATACCATTATCCATCAAACAAACTTGGGTCCATTACCCAAACCTGGGGTCTCCAAGTTCTCATGGCCATAACTCTCTAACCGTGAGTAGTTATGTGACGTTCCAAATACCATCGGAAATGGAATGACAAGCATTATCCATATAGGATAGTTTACCTGACAAATTCATGGTCCTTCATATCATTAGTCCACAAGTAAGCATGGGTTCTCTTACTCCGGAAAGCATCTTCTCGTGATGGCTTTCACCATAAGGGGACCACTTTGGAGTTCATCCATATTTACTTCTTATCAACCATGAAAAGACAATAATGAGTCATTTTTTCATCAAACAATCTTGGGTCCATTACCAAAACGTTTGTGCTGCGGGGATTTCTTCAAGGGTTGACATCAATGACAACCAACCTTAATCGACAAATTGTATGTACCCTTTCTTCAACAATTCTTCTAACTACATTTGTAATTCCTTTAATTATGGTGTAGCCATTCTGTAAGGATTTTTTTTATATTAGGACAACTCCCGATACTAAATGAATAGAGAAATATGTCTCCCTCTTAGGTGGAAATCCTAGTATTTCTAGGAATACATCTTCAAACTCTTGCAATACCAAAAATATTCAAGGCTTGGCCCTTTTCTCTTTTTTGTGTCTTCTACATGAGATGCGTAATCCTTTCCTGAAACATCTCTTTAGTTATAAGGCTGAAATATCCCTTATATAAATGGGTCTTGGGATTTCTTTCAGGGTGCTTCGTTTTCCTTCCTCATCAAGACATGTAAATATCTTGTTATGGAAATATAGGACAACATGATGCTTTTCCAACTAATCCATTCCAATTAGGATATCATAATATCCTAATGGTATAATATTCATATCAGCAATATTACTTACTCCATTCAGATTTATTGGACAATCTTTAACAATCTCATTGATCCTTCTTTTGATTCTAGTGGCTAGCTGAATGAAACTTGATTTTTCAAGCTTACTTCTTTTCAAATCAAATTTGTCCACTACTTTAGGATCAATGTAATTATGTCTTTCTCCTAAATCAGTTAAAATAGAAACAATATGACTAATGATATTCCCTTCCACCCAAATCATATCGGATTGGTGTTGTTCTCATTGATCTTCCAAGGATACATATATTCTTGCAATATTTCTTCTCGTGTCTTCTACTTTAGTAGCCTCTTGGATGTTGTGCAAGGTATTCATTTTTTCTTCTCTATGAGGGAAATCCTTGTACATGTGATCTTCTTTGCATCCCCAACATTTGATTGGTGGTCTTCCCCTTTTCCCCAAGGAGTCTTACGTCTTTGATTCAAGTTTAGTAAGATAATCTTATTGATTTGTATTTAGACTATTTGTATTGAAATGAGGTTTGAATCCATTCCTTTTCTCATATGATATTTCCTTCTTCTTATCCTTCTAATACTTCCACAAAGATTATATTTCCTTTCCTTGCTCATACAAGTACTTAGCCTTTCTAATGGTCTCTTTTAAATTTTTAGGATTATCATATTAAATCTTATCTTTATAGAAATATGGTATTCCACTCATAAGTCTTTTTATCTTCACCTTTTCACCCTTGATAAACCCCAAATACTTTAGAAATCCTAAGGAATTGGTTTCATATTCTCCCATGGTCATGCTCCCCAACTTGAGTTCAAATAAATCTTACATTTTATTGTCATAATAGTGTTCTGAAAGATACTCCTTTTGAAAATATCTCTTGAATTGCTTCCAAGTGATCCTACTCTCATTAATGTGCTCAAATTGTTTCTACTAATCCCACCACATAGAAACATTTCCATTCAAATTCCCATGTGGCAATTATAGCTTCTAGGTTAGATGAGTAGTTATACAAGAAGCGAAAAACCTCCTGATTCCAAGTAACCAGGATTGAGCATAATCTTCCCTGTCTCTTTCACAATCAAATGATGGTGGATTAATCTTCCATAACTCTCCTTCCAAACCATTCATCTCATGTATTCTTCTTTTATTCCTTCTTCCTCAACTCTCCTTCCAAACCATTCATCTCATGTATTCTTCTTTTATTCCTAACATGATACACTTCTTGAATTCTTTTTGAATCCTCAAATGCATAAGACTTCCTAGCTGAGTTATATATATGAGTTCTACTAGCACTTCTTGAGTAACTGGGTCTTTTGTAGCTATCTCTTCTTTCATGATATCCACCTTCTTCCTCAACTCTTGAGCCTGATCCATTCCTTGCTTGTCTCTACAACTTATTTAGGATTTTCATAATTTGATCATTTATTTGATTATGTTCTCTCATCATATTCTTATTATCATCTATGTAACTATGCACTTCCATTAGAAGACTTATCAGAGACTCCACCAAGTATGTTGGTTCCACTCTTATCCTATGTCCATTATAATTTGTTTCATCACTAACCACACTGATGTTTTGACCTTTGGATTCTCTCGCATGATTGTAGTCTCTTTATGCATCCTCCATGACTCTGGTATCAAATTCCTATGTTTGAATTTATTCTCTTATACCTATAATTATGCAAAATGTGCAAGAAACCATTTTTTTAGAATTATACATATTATAAAAATTTGTCAATTAATGTTGTAGGTGCTTCTTCTTCTCAATTCATGAAGAATTATATCAGAATTATCCAAATTATAATAATCCTAAGTTATTCTCCTCTACATTATGTTTCCAATGATTATTTGTGTGCCTCAATATGATTTTTGAGGTGAAACTTATGGCTTCCTAAAAAACCATTTTCACTCCATTTGTGCACTTTCTCCACTAGTGCAATTTTATTAGAAGGCCAAATTTTGTCAATTGAAGAAGAAAATACATCAAGAACCAAGAAAAATTATGTATCGGGAATTGATAATAATCATAATTATGAACACAAAACAACTTTCATATTCTCCATATGTCGCTTCAGTGAGATTCCTCAACAATATGGAATCTGCAACTTTATCATTTTTACAACTCAAAATTAGCTCTCTCTCAATCTGTGCACTTCTGGAAAATTTTCAATAAACGAAAGTTGTTTGTCCTGATAAATATGAAAATTATTGAGTAAATAAAATTTTCCATTTTTGTTATCTAGGATCACTTTTTCTCCTCTAAAATCCCCAAAAACACCTAAAAATGGCCTGGAATAGTGGATTTTTGCTTATTTCAGCACCTCACTTCGAAACCCCTTCTATTTTATTCAATTCCTTCATGGGTTATCTCCATGTATTATTTCTGGACTCTGTCCAAGAGGTTTAGCTTAATATATATATTTACTAATGATCTAGACCTAGATATTTAAAAGCCACTATTTTGCAATTTCAAGCAAATACAAGAAAAAAAGGACTATGGCCCTATCTGGAACTTTTGTAGAACTCCTCTCTCCAGAAAAAAATGTAGAAATTTTATCTCAATTGGACTTAATCAGCTCTAGTTATGGCTAAAATACGAAAAATTCTCCAGAGGAACAATATTTCCTACATGGAAAACAACTAACATGGCTATTGATGTGGCACTTCAGGTCCACATCGAACCCTGAGGAGATGCCATGTCACCCTCTCCAATCACCTAACATGCCCTGTCATCCTCCTTCCACCACCTTCTCTCTCTCAACTTACCTTTCAATTTATAGATAATAAAACATTATTAAACATGGGACCAACCCATACCAGTTGTGACATGGCACCACTCCAGTGGCTCATGTCATGGGCAAGTCCCATCCACTCCCAACATCCACTTGGAACATATTAGCGCCATCACTTTTTCTAGTTAGAGTTAGTTTTAGATGAGTCATGGTCCATGTGTCAAAGCATGTGAGGTTAGGAAATAAACAATGAATGGGTTGAAGTCAGCAAGTGGTCGGTCTAGCCCTTGGATTCGGGGAAGGGTGTCATAATCAAACATGCATCAATTGTAAAGGTATTTTCCCAAAAGGCCGGGTCTTGTTAAAAAAAAAGGATTTTACATGCCAGAGGTCGAGGAAAGTTGTTAGACTAAGGGTCAATTTGACAGATATAATGACTATCATCATCTCACTATGAAGTCAAGAGGGATAAGAAATGATGGATCTCATATCACATATACTCTACAACTCTTATCATTTGTACTGCACACACTTCGAAGTGTGCCCATCGCGCAAGTGTGCTGCACAAATATTCATCTTGTTTCAGGTTTTCCCGTCACCATGGATTCGATGTGCTCTGTCATGATTCCATACCTCACCCGTTCAGTTATAAAGGCCAGTTGTCCTGCGTGTTTTACCATTCGAGTTTATGGGTTGTCTGTGATTTTTCCTGCAAGCCTGGAGTTTCTCACTGCAGGGAAGCCAATTKCCATCAGCTATGTCACAAACCAGGTTAGTCAATATTGTCACATTTTTTCTGTCTTAAATCATGGTTTTGATCTTGTCGGATTTGGTCACAAGTTACTCTGTCAGACAACAAATCCTCTCAGGGTCATGCCCTCATCCTCAAAAATTTTGTCACGCCCAAATTTTGTTTTGCGCTCCCCTACTGCGAAGAGCTTGTCGTTGTCATTGTCACAACATTTGCCCCGTTCCTGCACCAAGAATCTTTGTGGTGCCTGGGGGCCACGCAGTGAATTCCCAAATTCATTCTCTCTTATCGTGTAAAGTTCTGCTACTACCCCTACGACAGGTCTGGGCTAAGAATATCATTATCCATTTGTCGCATGAAGGGGGTGCTATATTCACTAACACACACACAGAACAAACACGCATTACACCATGACGACATCCAAAAACATAAGGAAATGGGCGCGAAGTAGCAAAACTGTGAGGTCTGAGCCTCAAGACTAGGCATTGATAAAGGAAGATTTGAATGTCAGAGAATCTCTTGAACATGTCATATGCATTCTCTATTGCAAGAAAATCCAAGGATACAATGTGAAACTGGCGAGACAGTTCATGCTCAGATTTAACAGGTTTTGCACGATTATCGCGGGAATCACTTTCCAGGTGATGGAGGAAACTCTTCCAGCCACAACGAATATCCCACCACGTGGTAAAAGGTGGTATAAGGGCATACCTTTGGATGTTCTATGCTACGAATAATTCATGAAACCAAATTTCCTAAACGGGAAAATTGAAACGGGTGTTCCAAGTCGGTATCTACGAGAGCCTTTTCAGAAACTCTTGAAGGTGATTAGAAAATATTTAACCTATGAAATAAGGTCTAACAGAATACACTCGCATCACATCATATTGTTGATGAATTTCACAGAAAATAGGTTGTTTAACCTTCCTTTCTTCTTGCACCAAAGTCTCAGAGGAATGGAAGACAACGTCCAAGACGAATCAAACTAGTCAAAGAAGAACTTATCCCATATCTCACTAATAAAAATTTTGATAGTTGAGGAATTGAGGAAAATAGGAAAGGGTTGGGATTCATTTATTCTCTTAGACAAAATCCCCAGGGACCCCAAAGGAGATTCCCCTCTACCCACGGGAGAAGAAACATCTCACAGCGTGGAAGCGGGAATAGAAAGGGCTGTAGAAAAAGGAAAGACAATGGAATTCTTGTCCCCCCAACAGCCAATACCCTGGAAAAGAGGAAGGCTAAGGAAGACTAGAGAGCTCGGGGAGGCCAAAGCTCCAAGCGAACCGCATGCCAAATCGGTTGCTGAGAAGTTACTCATGCGCATTATTCGGCTGGAACCTGTCGAAGGTTCGAATCAAGAAATTTGTGACAGAGGGAGAAAGTCAGACACTGAAAGCATGGATATTCATGACCTGTCAAAACAGCTAAAACAAGTGCAAATCACCATTTCTAACCTCTACCAAGAGAACATCGAGTTGAGGAAGAAGTTAGCAGAAAGGATCGTTGAGACATCAACATCATAGAGTTGAGAAGGGAATGTGACTTGGATCAAGAGGCATCTCAGAGAAGCGCAAGACACGATCATCCAGCTGCATGAAGAACAGATAATGTGAGAGGAGAGAATTGCGTAACACTTCAAGGAATGTGGATCGTCCATGGAAAAATTCTACATGGATCTATCCAGTTCTTAAAATAAGCTTAAGGGGAATGTGTTCTTGCGAAGAAAGGTAAAGAATCTGAAAAGGCGCAACTAGCCTCTCAGGAAAATGATTATAATATAAAGACTATAGATAAGGCCAGAAACATAATTGATTTGATCCCATTTTTGTTCTTTTTGAACATCGTGTGAAACTCCTTTCTCCCCGTGTCCTGTTTCCTACCAGGAAGTAAGGAAGCCACCTGTCACAAAGGACAGGTGTAGGCCTAAGAAACAACAATTTTTAAGAAATGCATTTTCCCTTTACCGTCGTTGCCATCTTGGAAACAGACGTGACAGTCCACAGTTAGCTGCCACCTGCATACCACAACCAATGATCATTCGACATCAATCAAAGTCGTTACACTAGGTGGAAGGAGTCTGACAAAGCGGTCGATCATCCAAATAACCTTTCAAAGGAGAAGTTTCGACACATCACTTCTTAATGATGAAATCTTGTTGATGACCGAACCATCATGACAAAGACGTCGGTTATTACATGATTGGGTACAATAAAGTTTCAATTCTTAGTAAGTTCCATATGAAGGATCATCGGGAATAGAATAATCATACCCTAATTTATAGGAGTGGTAGTTGGGGGAATGGCAGCCCAAGCGACACATCCTTTCTCTATATATTTCATATTTTCAATGTAATCCAAGTTGGTTGGCAAAGTAATGTATACAATGACTGTTGAATGTAACTTTTGAACCTGATTGATGTTTAATGCAAAGGTCCTGAGACTTTGATGAAAATACTTTAATGGTGGTGGTTTGATGTATTGGGATATTCATTATGTACGTGATTCCTATGTTCTATATATCCATGTTTGTATTATGTTTAAATAGGAATGTTTTATAAGTCTAGAATTCATCACGCGGTGCTATAGACTTCTTCTAAGTAATTTATAATTCATCTCCAATGGTGCTCTGAGTTACTTTATGTATTTTTATTTCGCCACACACAACTAATTATAACTAAAAGACCATTGTCTACTTATCCTTTATCCTCTCAAGTTTTAGTCACCAAGTCATTTACTCCTCTCTCTTTATGGAATTTTACTCCATGGCCCAAGGTTATGTATTCTTTTTCCAATAGAACCAAAAATACTACACGAATGTGTTAAATCTAGCCGACAATTCAAAGCCATAATTTGTATAGAGACAAAATCTCAGAGAGAGCCCTCTCTAGGTCGGAAAGGATATTTTCCGCCCTTAAATTCAGTCTGTAGGTTACCTTTTTCATTTTTTTTCTCATCCAAACAAATTTACGGAGTGTTAACATTTTGGTTTCATTGTTGGGATGAAATTGAATAAATATTTCCCTGGGAGAACGACTAAAGGTGTAGTTTTGACCCATGAGGGTAACAGTGGGTCAAACATCTATATTGGATGAAAATTTTACCCTGATGACTCTACTGAATGATACCAATAGCATAGAGTAGTACGACTCAAAAATCCTGGCTCCAAAGACCGTTTATACAAGAAGCAATCCTGATCCAGACCCTATAACACTCATGCATGATCCCAAAAATCTTATCTGCAGGGTAAACGAACAGGGTCCAGACCCATTCTACTACTTGGAAAGAAACCTATCCTTACCCAAGGATGATGTACAAATCATCGACGACCTTGATTTAGATACCCTTTTCGAACAAACCCTATTTAGGTCTAAGTCAGAAACCTTCTTTGATGAGATAATTCTTTACGAGAAGAGGTTCCAATATTGGATACCAAAAAAAATTGTGTGAGCTGCTGTAATCCCCACTCAGACCATCCAACCAGTTCAAGACCACCCTAGATATATGGCTTCCATATTGGCCCCTCTTTCCCTGCCATCCCAACTACATGATGTTGAAGGAAACACCTCTGCTCAAAAGCACTTGGACTGGTTCAATGATTTTGCTGACCTAGAGAAGTTCGATCATGAAGACACAAAAATGATATTGTTCATGCAAATTATTTCAGGGGAGGTCAGGAAGTGGTTTAAGGCCCTTCAAGCAGTGAGAATCCCCTATTTCACAGTGTTTGAAACATCGTTTCTCGCCATATGAGGAGACAAAAATAATCCTATGCAACTACTAACCCAGTATAAAAATATTAAAATATCACCAGAGGAATCTATGCAAGATTTCTGGGCCAGATTCATGAAGTTATACAATGTGATCCCCGCATAAGTCAAACCTCCTCCCAAATCTACACAACTTCGATACGTCAAATCCTTTAACAATGATTTCACATTTTTACAAAGAGAAAGAAAGTCTAACACTTTAGGCACTATGATGAGGGATGTGATTGAAGTTGAAGTGAATATGATGGCGTCGGGAAAAATCAAGAAAAAATTTGACAAAGATGGGAAAAGGCCCCAAGGGGATGTGCATCCCTCTACGTCTCAATCGTCAGATTAAATGTTTGACTTGATGATGAAAAATATGCATAATCTTATGGAAAGGATGTCCTTGGAAAAAAATCTCGTCACTAGAGAGAAAAATGATTTCCATCCCAAGAATCAAAACTTTAGAAGGGCTCCAGTCTTGCAGATCAGACAGAGGGACCAGAAAGAGGAATATGATTAGTAGATAAGACCTCCTTTCAAAAACTACACAAATGAAGAATTTGATCAGATGATCCAAGACCAAATGCAGTGTTGTGATGACATGAATACACGCAAATTCCTAACAAAGGGAGAACACGATCATTTTGTGGGCAAAAATGATGGTATTATGTTTGAGGTTGAGGACACGTTGTCTTTGGAAATGGAGGAGTTAACGAAAGGATATCAAAATGAAATCATGCAATTTCAAAAGAAATACAACCTCAGAAGAATAAGGACGGCCATAGAGTATCATCCACGAATCCCACAAAAGAGCCTCAGATGGATACCCCTTCTCCAAGCCAACCAAAGAAAGACAATCCAGTGATGGAGAAAGGAAAATCAAAGGAAGAATACTTAAAGAGGGCTCCTAATGGAAGCAAGGAAATGGGCGCCAAAGAGGTAGACAAAGATCTTCACCCTTTTAATTTTGAGAACGAAATGGCCAAAATCAAAATATTTGTTCCTTTTAATGGGCTCATCAAGAAAGGAGAATATAGGAACCAAATTATTAAGATGCTCAAGATGGAGGAAACTCCCGACACCCTGAACATCCAATACGATCACATGGCCATCCTATTTGGTCCACGCGTAGAAGAAACTCACGATACTGAGGATGTCCCTCCTTTTTATGTCATACTCAAAATTCATGACATGAGTTTGCATAGCACCATGCTAGATTCAGGTGCGTCACACAATCTCATGACAACAATGTTCATGGACGAGTTAGTTTTGGATGTCACCAGGCCTTATAAAGATCTTTTCTCTTTCGATTCAAGAAAGGTGAAATGTTTGGGCCTGATTAAATATTTGGTCGTTTCATTACCTCAAATTGTGTCGAAGAAACTGGTCATGGATGTGGTGGTGGCCGACATCCCCCAAAAATTTGGCATGTTATTAACCAGTTTGTGGTCTGCGAAATTAAAGGGAACCCTGCAAATGGATATGTCTTACGAAACCATCCCTATTTTCGGTCAAGAAAGAAGACTGTATAGAGAGGTGCTACTTGAGTACATGGTGAATAGCAAGACCCAACTAAAAAATCATGCTATATACTATGTCGACACCGATATCAACTCCTCTATTTTTTACAATGACTTAAGTTTTGAAAGGGAGAATTCGACAACTATCATTATTGTCGAGGATAAAGCCACACGTCGAGCAAAGGAGTGCACAAATCAGAGAAACTGTGCGGAAAACGAAATGTGGTATATGAGATTCAACAAATATGTCAACAAGTAGGGTGTTGGATCCAATGTATGGATCCGCCCTCCCAAAGTGGGAATGAAGATCTACTCTTACAAGATCTCCTTTTACAATACGAATAACATGGTCGAGTATGAGGCACTAATTTTGGGTCTAAGAACTTTGAAAGAATTGGGAGCTGAGAGGATAGTGGTGCACGGAGACTATGATCTCAAACTAAATCAAGTGAAGGGTATATACCAGTCCAAGCACCCTAGACTGATAGCATACCGAAATCTTGAGCTGAACCTCCTCGAAGAGTTCTTGGAGTATAATTTTTTAGTGATCCCTAGAGGGAAATATCAAATCGCGAATACCCTAGCCACCTAATATTGAGTGTTTAAAATTCCAATTTTTCCCAATAAAAAGTATGATATTGAAGTGAAACATAGGCCTGCAGTACCCAATAATGTCAAGTATTGGTAGGTGTTTGAAGATGAAAAACAGGTGGAGAGGTTCCTCCAAATGAGCGACAAGTTCGCTATTCTAAACATCGATGATGAGTGTTGTTGCGAAGAAGATGAAGACGCCGCTACATGCAGTAACGATGACCCCTTTCAAAACTAGATAGTTGGAAGGGACATAGTGTAGCTAAATAACAACATCATCCCTAAAGGATTAGTTCCATTGGAAATTTTTTTTGATGAAAACTATGTAGCCAAAAATCCCAGGATCACTGCGAATGATGAGGATGTCAAGGATTGCAACATCAGGACCCAAGAGAATCCAAGGATAATCAAATTGTCAGAGACACTTAGTCTGGAGATCAAGCAAAGATATATCAAGCTCATGAAAGACTTTCCTAACATTTTTTCCTAGAGTTATGAGGACTTGAAATTCTATGACACTAGAGTGATTCAACATGTCATTCCTCTCAAAGAGGATAAAAAACATTTCAAGCAAAATCTAATATGGATCAATCCCCTTCTATTGTCGCTAATTTAAAAGGAGGTAAAGAAACTATTTGCAGCCAAAATTATTGTTTCTTTAATATTTTCAAAATAGGTCACCAACCTTGTGCCTGTAAGGAAGAAGAGTGGCGAGATAATGTTATGCGTGGATTTTCAGAACTTGAACAGATTATCCCTTAAGGATAACTACCTGCTTCTTAAGATGGAATACATCCTACAAAAGGTAGTTAAATCCTAGAAGATTTCCATGATGGACATTTTTTCAGGTTACAATCATATCATGGTACACCTGGATGACTGGGAAAAGACAGCCTTCACGACACCATGGGGTACGTTCATGCACGCAAATATGTCTTTCAGTATTATGAACACTGGAGCTACTTTATAGAGGGATATCGATATAGAATTCACTGAGGAAAAGGACAAATTTATCGTGATATACCTCGATGACATCACAGTGTTTTATGACTCCAATGAACAACATATTGAGCATTTGAAGAAGGTATTCCAGAAATGTAGAAAGTTTGATATATCTCTAAACCCAAAAAAATCAAATTTCCAGATGCAAGAAGGAAAATTGTTGTGTCACATCAATTCAAAGGAAGGCATAAAAATACATCCTAGGAGGGTAGAAGGGATTCTGAAGATCAACACTCCTCGGAGTAAAAAAGAGGTACAGTCTTTCCTAGGAAAGGTGAATTTTATGAGGAGGTCCATTCTAAATCTAGATGAAATTATAAATCACATCACGAGTATGCTCAGAAAGTGTAATGAGATAAAATGGACCCCCAATGTCAGGAAGTCATTTGAATACATCAAGGTTGCACTGACAGGTCCTATATTAGCCACCCCGAATTTCACAAAGGATTTTATCATATTCTCCTTTGCCTCAGAGCACAGCATCACTAGTGTACTCTTACAGAAGGACAAGCATAATTTCAAGAATCCTATAGCCTATTTCAACAAGACAATGATAGATTTACCATAGAGGTATAATATCATGGAAACGAAAGCATACGCCTTGGTGAAATACCTCAAGGAATTCATGACTTATATATTGCATTCCCATGTCAGTGCTTATGTGCCTAGTAGTTCCATCAAGGATATCCTAACTCATCCTAACCCCGAGGGGAGAAGAGGTAAATGGATCACAGTCATGCTAGAATATGACCTAGAAATAAATCCTACAAAGTTGATCAAGGGCCAGGGGCTCACAAAGTTCATGGCGCAGTCAAACTGTGATGTTTTGGGAATAAAATTCATTTTTGATCTGTCGAAAAAACCTCAAGAAGAAGAAACCATGTAGGTGTCTCACAAATTCATCGATTCACCTTGGTACGCTGACATCATTTATGTGTTGATAAATTTGCAAGACCCTCCAGGGTTAAGCAAAACCAAGGCTAGGTTTTTAAAGATGAAGGCTTCCAATTTTTGTATCTTAGATAACTCTTTGTATTGGAAAGATCCGGAAGGGATCTTACTAAGTTACTTACTCGAAGATGATGTAGAACGAGCTATCAAGGAATTCCACAAAGGATATTGTGGCGGAAATCACTACTAGAAAACCACCGCGCATAAAATCTTGAGGGCAAGTTATTATTGGCCCAATATTTTCACAAATGTATAGAAGGAAGTTTCCAATTGCAACGAGTGTCAAATATTTGATGGAGGGAGAAAGATGAAACTCCTGTTGTTGAAACCTATCTCTGTCAAAGCATCGTTCATCCAATGGGGCCTGGACTTTATAGGATAAATTCATCTGCCATATTTGGCGCAGCATAGGTGGATACTAATGGCTAATGATTACTTCACCAAATGGATTGAAGTAGTCCCCACAAGGAAGGATACTAGCATAGTCATCATTCATTTTCTAGAGACCAATATCTTGTCTAGGTTTGGGTTCCCTATCAATATCATCATGAATAAAGAAACAACATTTAAGTCCAAGAAGATGGATAAGTTTTTCAACGTTTACAATATAACCCTAGGACACTCTACAACTTATTATCCACAGGGTAATGGATTGGCAGAATCATCCAACAAAATATTAACCAGTATTATTAAAAGGCTCTCATAGGACAACAAGAAGGCCTCCCACAAGAAGCTTATCTGTGCACTATGGGCTGACAGAATCACCACCAAAAATTCCATCTCCATGTCACCATTTTAAATTGTATATGGCACAGAAGCNTTAACCAGTATTATTAAAAGGCTCTCATAGGACAACAAGAAGGCCTCCCACAAGAAGCTTATCTGTGCACTATGGGCTGACAGAATCACCACCAAAAATTCCATCTCCATGTCACCATTTTAAATTGTATATGGCACAGAAGCAATTTTCCCTACCTCGCTGGGATTTCCCGTCAGGAAGCTGCTGCAAGAGAAAGAGGTCGAGCCAAATGATGCCTAGGGGAGGATAAATCAATTAATTCACGTGCAATAGATGAGGGAGTGGGTTTTCAACTGATCATAACTTCACAAGGAAAGGATGAAGGAAATTTTCGACAAGCACTCTAAGACGAAAGATTTCAAGGTGGATGATCTGGTGTTGAAGTGGTACGCGAGGAACGAAGGTAAAGGGAGGAATGAAAAAACAGATCATCTTTGTATGGGACCATTTAGAATCTTTGAGTACAATGGGAACAACACACATATTCTACAATAGATTAATGGAGAACTCACTCATGGGGGGCCTTTAAATGGTAGGTTCCCTAAAAACTATATATTTTAGTATGGTCTATTTCTATTTTCACGTCATTGTAAATAGCCATTTTATTTATTTTTTCAAAGAAGGCATTTTGAGTCAGTATGTCGGTAGAAAATTGAATCCCAGAGCAAAGGCCCTAAGTTTATGCTGAGTCTGGTCATAACTGTTGGTGTACAAATATGTTCAATATATATCTTACACTCATTTAAATGTCAATCCAGGATTCGTAATCAATATAGTCGATGCACTATATGTGTCGATAACAGATAGGTTCCTATGTCTGATGAGTATAGCATAAAGAAGAAACAATCAATACCAATAACTTGTTTTACAACTTTTTAATCTATCTTCCTCACACAACTTAAAGATCACAAAACAAAACTCATAAACATAATCCAACAAGCATGTGATCTAAAGGTTTTTTCTCAGGTAAAGAATCTGTCCATTCAAAGGCTCATGAAATAAAAGAGATGTACTTTGCATCTGTCCCCTTGTAGCAACTAGACTAATCAACAATTAACACTCTATTTTAGGATATCCAAATGCTTCACACAACTTCAAACTTAGCAAAGAAAACTGATAATAAAACTTCTCAAGAAGAACAATCAATCAAAGGATTCTATTTTAAGGAGCAAGTCTATTCATTCTAGGCTCATGAATTAAAGAGATGAATTTGAGAATCTTGTCTCCTGTAGCAATCAAAACAGTAAACTGTAATCAATTTTTTGCACCCAGTATTCAAAAGGAAATCACTCATAACTTAATCAATTCTAGAAGAAACTATTTATCCCTGCATAGGAAACACTAGGGGTATTAAGATTCTCCATTTAATGGTCCATGTAGGGTGAATGATGGGATCTTAATTGTTCCTGTACTTGCAAAATGGAAACAAATGGTTAAGAACACAACTTAGCAAATGATTGTTCACACACACTTAGAATAATAAATGCTCACTCATAAATTATGAACATCTACATAATTATCACAAATCTATATTGCACATTTTCAAATGTATAATTTAAATGCAATAGAAATGAATTATACTAATTGGTTTTACAATTAAACTATGAAACTGTTTCACTCACACACAAATAGAATTGCATTCACAAAATAATTACAAAGGAGCTTACCTTGGTTGGATTGGTGGGCCCTTTCCGTGCCAACAAGGAAGCTCAAAGAAACTTACAGAATAGTAAACTTTACAAAACACACAGAATTGATGAATTTTACTTCATATTAATTCTTCAGCAAGTATGTTTACAGAGATAACATGTTCAGAAATCCAATCTGTAACATAACAATTCCTCTGCCTTTTGGCTTAGCCATCACTCAATTTATAATATTTTTACATTACAATTTTAGATCTAGACAATCCAATCCAAATCAAAACCATTTTCCATCAATGGAGGTCGAGTACAACCATTATCTAATCAAGGAAATTCAATTCCCACAAATCTGGGCATGATCTTAGAATTTCTGGAAAATTGGCAAAGATTTAGGATGGATCGTTCCCCTTGAGATGGAGGTCCACATGTGTGCTATATGGATATTCTTGCCCACGAGTCCAAATGAAAAAACCTCTCTGGAAAAAACCCATGTTCCCAAATTGTGAGATCTATCGTCGTCGGCCCGAAAATTGAGGTAAAAATATGGTACCGGAATGTTGGTGCCAAAATCCTGTAGGTAACTATTTAGTATCGAAATACACACAGTCACAATCCTAAGTGTCAAATTAGGTGCATGACTTGGTACTAGAATAGAACATGACTTGGTACTGGAATAGGTTGCTCATGAATCAAACCATTAGGATTATACAAGATAAAACACTCTAATCGAATTAATTCAAGAAAGTTAAATAAATCATGCTTTAAATCATCAATTGCCTCTTGTGAACATGAACAAGGTCATTGGGTATGTGTTTGGGAGGAAATAGTCAAGTATAGGATTATAACATAGGAAAAAAGGATCAGATACAAGGTAATATAGGGCATTATATATGTCAAAATTGATACTCAACATTTCCCTATGCTTAAGTCATTGCATGTCCTCATGCAACAATGATCTTCAAAATTTCAAAATTGATGGTACTCTTCACTTGATCAAGCATTCCCCTGAAGTTTCATCCTTCTTTAGCTCCTAATTTAAAAAAAATATAAACTTCTTGGCTTATGCTTCACACTTCTTACCCATGGCAAAGTAGTTATGGCAGATAAGTGGAGTCATGGATAATAGATTAGATCTGTTAGTGATTTGTTGATAGGTCTTATCCAATCTGTTTTCGATCAAATTTAGGAGAAAGGGTTGGTTTTGACTCTAATATGGTTATAGGATAGTGTCCAAGAGTTTTCATAATGGCTTTGACTAATAGCACCCCCCCCTGGCTAGATTACCTTTAAAACAAAAGTGATGTAAGCATAGTTTAGATCTCATTTGAAGAGAGGAACACATAAACAAATACATCCCAAGATGATTAACTCGTTTCTTATCTAAGTTTTTAGAGATGAATCTCTTATTACTTAGGTAAGGTGAATTACACATACTGAGGGTCCCACTTCTCATGCAAACCTATTTATTTTTAAAGATAGAACTCTAAAGTGGATACTTGAAGGTTCTTAAGAACATTGTCTAAGAGATATAAAGGTCATATCCTAGCCTTGATTTGATAGTGATTTCTTCAAAATGAGACCCAAGAGTTTTTGTTCAGTTTTAAGTGTGTCACTTTATGTTTTTTTTTCAACTCCCTTTACCCAACATAGCCTCACTGCCAACAGACCTGTTCAGTACCCTGGCGGGTTTACCTTAGTACCATACAAGCATGGCCCCGCTACCAGTAGGCCTGTTCAGTACCCTGACGGGTTTACTTGTACTTATTGATACTTCCTTTTTATTATATTACTCAAAAGATTTAGAATTATGTATACTACTCCTTGATAGTTTAAGAGTATAAGGAAGGCCGGTGGTACGAGAGTGTTTTTGAGTTATTAGTCACATAATTAATTGTTTACAATTATCCCAAGGGTGACATCATCCACATTCAACTTAAATATCAGTTATTCAATGTATAATGGAACATCTCAGATAATGACTAAGAGGTCCCTCTAGTTAATCCTATTAGGGTTCTCATGAAAGTTCATTGTGGTTTTGCAAGGACGGTCCACCACATGAGGTTTTAATCAATACCTCCCAAGAAAAAATTGTAAAGATAAACTTGGATAAAAACTTGTTTGAATCAACTAGGTTAGTATTTGACATAATGGTGTCACCACTTTTTAATGGATATTTCAATTGGAAATCACGTATTCAAAATGATGATTTAATAAGACAAGTACACCCATTATCATATCGAGCTAAATGTGGAAATATCTTCTTTAAATGATAGCAAAGATTATTCATTTAGGGGTGAGTGTAGAAATGTAGGAGGAAGATGTACATGAGAGTAAAGAACAATTCAACACAAGACTTAAATGATCCTTGATAGAAAGAATATGAATAGATTAGCTCATGCCTCCAATTACCTGAAGTGAAAATGATGTTAATCATAGGACAAGGCCGAAACACAGTGATTGTTGGGTATGTGTTATATTCCTTGCATGTGTGTGTGTGGGGGTGCGTCAGATACGACAACTGCATCTGAAAATCCCTTCACCTAGAGCTCTGTCATGTGCGTCGATCACTTTCCTAGGGGGGTCCCAGAGGGGGGGCAAGTATGCCCCCCCTAGTTACGTGTAGCGTTCGGGGTAGCGCCCCAAAATGTTTTTTTTTGGGCGACTTTTGCTATTTTAGCAAATTTGTAAATTAATCCTGGATTAATGGATTAGGGTTTTGGTATCTACGAAACACTTAAAAACATTGTATATATTGTATGGTGAATGGTGAAATTCGATATAATGAAAATAAGAAAGGTTTTCTCGGTTGAGGGTTTCTGGTATAAAATCTTTGTGTACTCTATGTATGAGCCATTGATTAATTTCTGTATTGCTTAAGAATCTATATGCATTGCTTTACTTCACAGGTTTAAAACTTACATGTGGTATCAGAGATCATTTTTGGCTTCAGAGGGATGCCTTTGTTGCTGAGGGTTTGGCTCTATCTTGATAGATCAAGTTTATCTTAGGTCTGTGATAAACGTGGGTTTAGTGGGAGCTTTTGTAGTGGAGATTCGAGTAAAGAAAGAGGAATGGCAATATCATCTAGAATCGAGGTAGGAAATTTCAACGGTAAAAACTTTGAGCTATGGAAGCTCAATATGGAGGACCTTCTTATAGACAAAGAACAATGGATCACTGTAGATCCTAGTACACAGCCTACTGGTACACCATCTACAAGCACACAGGCTACTGGTACACAACCTACCAGTACACAAACTACTAGTACACCAGTTACTGGTATGTCGAAGGAAGATTGGGACAAGTTGGACAGAAGAGCAAGGAGTACTATTCGACTTTGCCTGGTAGATTCGATGTTGTTGAATGTCTCAGGAGAATCTACAGCCAAGGAACTATGGGATAAGTTAGGGAATTTGTATCAATCAAATTCCCTGGTAAACAAGTTGTTTCTTCGAAAGAAGTTGTATCATCTTAGGATGGAAGATGGAGATTCTATGATAGAACATCTAAATGCCCTTAATACTCTGGTAAGTCAACTTGGATCTGTTAATATTACGATTGCAGAAGAAGATAAGTGTATTAATTTGTTATGTTCTTTGCCATATTCTTGGGATAATCTGGTTGTAGCAATAGGTAGTACCACTCAATCTACATTGAAGTATGAGAATGTAGTTGCATCCTTGTTATCTGAAGAGATGAGGAGAAAAAGAATGGATGGTCACAGCAGAGATGCTTTATTTGTA